>UPTC01000453.1:0-37784 GCA_900537255.1 Acanthocheilonema viteae
ATAATGATAATGATAATGATAATGATAATGATAATGATGATAATGATAATAATAATAATAACAATAACAATGATAATAATAATAATAAAATAATTTGGTACTCAAATTATTATTATTGTTACTTAGTTATTGTTGTTGTTATGATGTACATTCAATCACAAGTTCTCCGATGATCATTTTTAAATGGTTACAATTTAGGTCAGGTTTGTGTAATGATTCATTGTGGTAGTCGCGGTTTGGGGCACCAAGTTGCTACAGATTCGTTAGTGGTTATGGAAAAAGCTATGAAACGAGACAACATAATTGTTAATGATCGTCAGCTTGCTTGTGCAAGGATTAACTCTGTAGAAGGTAAAGATTTTTTTAATGGATTAATCATTTATCCATTATCTTGTAAGTTGTTATGAAGTTGGTCGTTTAGTCTCTGCCTTTTTCTCCACTTTTAGGACAGGATTATCTGAAGGGCATGGCAGCAGCTGCGAATTTTGCGTGGGTGAATCGATCTTGCATGACTTTTTGTGCAAGACAGGTAGAATTTTCTTCTATCTTAATTTAAATCGGTTGTCTTTCAGAATATTTAAACAGCTTTTAATCAAAAATTAATGAAGAAATTGTAAGATTTCACTGCAGGCCTTTGCAAAAGTGTTCAGCTTGTCACCAGATGATCTCGACATGCATGTTATATATGATGTCAGCCATAATATCGCTAAAATAGAGGAACATCTTGTGGATGGGAGACCAAAACAATTGTGCGTGCATAGGAAGGGTTCAACACGTGCCTTCCCTCCTCATCATCCTCTCATTCCCGTAGATTATCAACTTACAGGTTTTTCTTTTTAAGCTTTCTTTAATAATTTTATGTTGGAAACAATAATTGGCATTCAGTAGTGCGAGTGAAGAAACTCTCCAAGCTTGGCCGGGAAGAAATGGCTCTAGGCTTTTTTCCGGTCAAGACCGAATAATTTCACTTTGATGTCAATTATTTCCAGCGGATCTTCAGGAAGTTTTGTGCAACTCCTAACAAATATAAATTGATTAGGAATTCGAATGCCTACTTTAATATGCAAGACTTTAAATATTCACGAGTGCACTCCATTGATTTTCTACATGTGTAGAAAATTTTTCTACTAGTGAAGTATATTCGCGATTTTACAAAAGAGACAGTGTTCATTTTCAAGCCCTTTCAGTAAATTTAAGCAAATAATGTTTGTGGAAGCGGCCATTATTTTCTTACTACTCAAAATTTTTTTTCCTAAGGACAACCAGTGCTAATTGGTGGTACAATGGGTACCTGTAGTTACGTTTTGACAGGCACGCAACAAGGAATGAATGAAACATTTTCTACTACTTGTCATGGAGCGGTAATTTTTTCTTTAGTGAAAATAAGAATAAAGTAAAATTTTGCAGTTTTGGCGTAAATATAGATAAATAATCTTTTTAATTTTGTCTTTAATTTACTGCAGTAATCAAAAAATGTACACATTTTTTATATTTCTTTTAACCGAAATTGTCAAAGTCCTGCTTTGCTTCCTTGTCTACTGAAGAATTTTGAATCTTTGCAAAGTGATAAAAATTTCAGGGTAGGGCTTTGTCACGTGCTAAATCGAGGCGTAACATAGACTTTCAAGATGTTTTAAACCAAATGCAAGCAAAGGGAATATCAGTTCGTGTAGCTTCTCCAAAACTAGTTATGGAAGAAGTAAGTTTACGGTTAATTAATGAATGAAGATATTTTTTTGACAGGAATACGGATTAATGTGAGGTATAATGCGAGAATGGTTACAGCCAACTGATTTTATTATCAGAATTGCTCAGTTATTCACCGCATATTTCCCAGCGTTGATATATCGCTAACTACGCCATATGAAGCATTCTGAGACTAAATGTTTTAGCTGTTTAATCGTTTCATTTAACTGCTCCACAGTCAAGTGTTTGCTTACATAATTAGCAAAGTCATTATAAAATCAGCTGATTTCAAGAAGGAATTTGCGTAAAATGAAAAGTGGTATCTGTATTGGTTATATTCCACTGTAACTGATTCAAGTAAAAACATTTGGACCAAATTGGCAATTTTAGGCACCAGAATCGTACAAAAATGTGACGGATGTTGTGAATACTTGTCATGAAGCTGGTATTAGCAAGAAAACCGTCAAATTACGCCCAATTGCTGTGATTAAGGGATAGGAGAACTATAATTTTTTCTGATATTGTTTATGTGTCACTTTCCTATTTTATATCATTGTTTTATTTTGCAGTTTTATTAGCCTCGTTTTTTATCTTGCTGATTATTTCTGTGAGTTGAGGTAAAGAATGTATGGAAACTGCAAGTATTAAACGTTTGTGCTGAATTTCAATTGAATCGCATGCTAAGGAATACAGCTTTAGCTGACTGTTTTTACTCGAGTAACATTTTTAAATTAAAAATATCAAATGAGATTTCATATGTGACACTTATTGCTGACGAATTCAATTTTATGAAGTTATGATGGCTATTAATGGAATTTTCTCATTATCGTTTTGTTTTTAATATTAATGTTTAACTTTTTTTGTGGCTATGATATTTATAAAGATTTTTTATCAATTTACATCCGCCCGAATTGTTAATTTGAAGATTAGTCAAAAAAAAAAGCAAAACCACTAGCTATGCATCCTTCCTTTTCCCTCTTACGTTGTAGAGAAACACAATGAGGCAGAAATGAGAGAGCTTTTTTATGACTAAAAAGAATTTCTTACCACAGTTGGAATTAATGCTGGAGTAGAGTATAAGGAGCAATGGAAATAAGTTTTCTGTGAAGTAATTCTTGATTTACTTATAGAACAATAAACACTAAGGTTTTCCAAAATATGTAAAACATAAGATTAATATATATTATGACGCATCAACATATGTTGGCTTCATAATTGATAAGTACTAATCTTATGTTTTACGTATTTTGAAAATAAAATTGGGGTTGTATGCGGAATATTTGAAGAAGTAGCTTAAGTATGTCAAATAGTCTAATGTATCATTTGAGATCTAAAAGTATGAGATGTCAGAGTTGAAGTGCATCATATCTCTCGAGTATAGCTATTTCCTTCGTAAAGAGATTTGAAGTGGTAGCCGTCTGACAAACCAGCGAATTCTTTGTTCTTCAAAGTATCGACACCTCAGAGGGGCAGAAGTAGAACAGAGCAGCCTCAGTCCTAGTGAGCGGGGAGAGAAGAGGAGGGATGAGATGAAGGGCAAGCAGTAGTATTTCCGCTAGAGTTAAGTTTCTTGCATATAACAGTTTCTTGCACTTTTCATATAACCGAGTTTGCCTCTCTACGACTGCCTGAGCATTATTGCATGTCTTGCATTTGCATATTTGCGTGCATCTTCCTTGTACCCTACAGCAGTGCCGTTTGCCGTTTCAGGAAAGTCATGTAATAGTGATGGAGTGTGGATGACATTTGTATAGTACAATGTGACACTGTGGGAAGTGGGGAGGGACAGGGAGTAGGGGAGGAGGGCAAGGGATGGATAGACTGCATGACAAGAATGCTTCATAAAAAGTACAAATGTTAGGAGAGAGAAGGAGGAGAGAAGACTTGCCTACCTAGAACTGAGTTGTCTGAGAAGTGATGCTGTGCACATTTAGCTCTGCCGTACTATTACTCTTCCCGGGGCACTCCTCTCCGCCGGCATCATTCGGAAGTATTTCACGGTCTTTTATACATCTTACGAGTCTTTTAACTTAAATCGTTCATATGTGATATATCGAATTCGTTGACAGATCTTAACGAAATGTTCTTTATTGTTCATGACCTATTTGTTTTTAAGAAGGAATTAGTGGAGTTATAGCATGTAGTGAGATAAGCCCAAAGTACTGTAGTTAGTGATAGTAATCCAGGAGATGGTTGTATTAACAATTGATTAATGACCGTAGTCTTCATTATCTTGCTGTCAACTAACAGGTACGGCCATTTCGTAGTATTCGTTAGTAATTGAAGATGAAAGCATATTTTTCTCAGTTATCGTTTAAGTGAAATAAATTGAGATATGTTAGTCAACAGTTTGCTTAATTTCACTCAAAAAAATCAAGTTATAATTTCCAAATAATGCAGGTCTGACAACTTTGAAAGGATGTTTTTTTTTTGGATTTGAAAATTATTAAATTTAGAATTGTATTTGAAGTGCACAATGCAAAGTGTTTCTTATTACTCAGTAGATCTGCGCAGCATTTACATCATGTCAGATGTTTCATTATCTTTCAACACGATTTCTTGTGAAATCTTATTGTTTACAGGGTGGAAGCGGTGACGAGTAGAATCATATTTGAGAATTGAACGATGTTACTATGAATAAACGTGGTGAAGATGGTAATCAGGAAGGCAGCCGCCAAATTTCAATACCTTTAACGGCATGCGATCTCAGCACAGCTTCCACTCCTACCACAGTGTCATCGTCACTATCGCTTCAGGTTACTTTTTCCCCATCGTTGTTATAATTTCAAGGATGGTTAGGCCTTAATGACTAGACATATAATTCTTAATATATAATTGTGATTTCCATCTGATTTTCCAATTCATATATTATTAAAGATCAATGTGAATATGCTTTCTGTATTTTTTCGAGATTTTGAAAAAAGATTACGAGTCGTCTGTACCACTTAACATCTTACAGAAAATTCCATTAAAATTTTTAGGAAGCAAATTTAATTTTAAATCATGTTCAGTCTTTCTTATTTCAGTTTCTTTCAACATCCAGAGCAGTAATGGATGATCCGAAGGAAAGCACTCACTGTCATGTCTGCAATAAAATTCAACCATATTCTGCTTTCATTGTGCTGCCATGTAAACATGGGTGGGAAAAATTCTTTCAAAAATATAATTTATTTGAATACATGATCTTTATAAAAAATGTTAAGCGGGAATCTTTTATTTCATCTTATGAACCCTACAAGTTTCTCTATTCTAATTTAGTTTGTAGCAATTCGATGTGACCATATTCTTGAGCCAGCTTATTCTCCAAGCTAGTTATTTCACAAGGATTAAGAATATGTAAATTGCAGTTTCTTCGGAAAATACTGATGCATACAAATGTTTTATCTAAACATTTTGCTTTTTTGTTTAGTTTAAACCTCTTGTTATTAATCAGTTGGGTTGAGTTTTGTGAGGCGGACCAATGTCCTAAAATGTCGAATTCGCTGCATCTTACTTACCCTGCCGCGAATTTGTAATGCTGAATTATCTGGTTTTTTCTGAATTCTCCAAAAGTAATTTCTGAATGCCTGCATGAAATTTTCAGATTCTGTAGTCAGTGTGCTTCCATTATCAGTCAAACTCAGCTATGTCCACTGTGCTTGAATAATGCAACAGTTGAAGGGTTTCCATCTTCATTGGTTAGCATCACTGCCAGTCCAAGTCCCCTTTTTCCAGAAAATTCACATTCTGGAGATGTTGCCGCCACAAATCTTTCGCTCGATTCTTCCTTTTCAATATGGGATCCTCTTTCACCGAAATCGCTTGTTAAACATGAATTGCAAGGCTCAGAGGTTTGTCAATGATATTGGCTGAGATAATTAAAGCAATTTAAAAGATTTGCCAAAGCTTTTCAATTACATCAGTAATGAATGATTGATGAAGAAGTGCTACCAATGGTTGAAAAGTGCTTTGATGTAGTCGTTCTTAGTTAAATTATCATCAGAAAAATTAATGCCGAAGCACTTTCAGCCATTAGCTGACTTTTTGTATTGCTGAAGAACTTAATACATATTGCCTGGAATTTGGTAAAATTATAATTTAATTTGCTTTATTGAGGTGTATTTGAATTCTAGAAATTCTTTGTGTTGAAATTTAGCTTGATATGTTTTTAAAAAGTGGTAATTATACGGGGAAGAATTACATATAGGATTTTTAGGTGCAGACATCTGTTCATCAACGGACTAAATTGTTCCATTCTTCACAACAATTGTCAGACACTTCTGCAACACATCCGCTGCTTGATCAATCTGTACTGACCTTCCAAAGTGGTATTGCAACTGTTGCAGGATTATTTTCACTACCTCCCCAACCACTTACTACTACCTCAACAATAAATTGGCATACCGTTCCAACTGCTGAAATCCAGCAAACGTTCAATGTTAAGTATCCCAGATGCACTATGTGCGCCGAGGGGAGCAATTTTATGAATTTTAGGATGCTATTCTAGAAGCTATATCCGTTTATATGTATGCGCATTATGAGTATTTTTGAAATATTTATTGGCTTTACCAACTCATCTGTAATGACAATATATTCATCTATGACAATAATATAATATTACACAAAGACGCATAATACTTCTCGAAATATGATTTGAGACAGTTTATCTCATGAAAATGATTTTTTTTGTCAACATGCTTGTTTCAGGACAATGCAATAGCAACTGTGCGCTGCATGCAGTGTGACGAAACATTGTGTAGTGAGTGCGTTATTGCACATTATCGCATGCGAGTTACTCGTGAACACAAAGTGGTGCGTATTGAGGCTTTCAAAGGCTTGACGCTACCTCAAGTAATATTTAAAATTGTCATTTAAATGCTTATTGTTATAGATACATCACGAATTGAAAATCACATTTGAGCATTGTTTTAGATTTCTTCTTAATGTTATAAAGTATTATTTTCGGAAAAACAGCGTTATTGACTAAATTTATTGTTAATTCATATTTCAGTTCATTTTGGTAAAATTACTCAATTATAGCTGAGTACTACAAGAGAACCAGTTAAATTTGAAAGTTTACTTGAAACAGAAACATGCAACACTCATGATTCACCGGTAATCTGTACTTGTGTAACTTGTGGAACTGTACTACTTTGCAATGTATGCATTGCGGACCACTCAAAACATCAGCTTGTACCATATGGTGAACTGAGAACATCGCTGCTGACGTTGATTGCAAGCTCAAAGCATGACCAAAAAAATCTAGAAGATGCTTTGGAAACTGTACGTCGAATGTTAGAAAGAGTAGATGCTTCTGTACAGGTCAAGATTATTCAATATATGGTTTAAATCCAATAAACTTAAACAGATAGATTAATTACAATCAAAATGCGATCTTTTAACGTAAGCATACATAAGACTTGTTTTATGTAAATAAATTCTTAAGGTTAACATGATGCAACATTAATATAATATAAATCAAAATTAGAGATATTTCGAAGTAACTATAATTTAAAATCTTCTGGAAAGAAAAAATTCTTCAGTCAGCAATTCGTGAATTGCGATCAGCGATACATTTGCATATCAGTGCACTAGAAGAACGGAAGCGCGATTTATTGCAGCGCGTTGATACCATTCGCCAGACGAAGATCAGCACATTGAAAGCTCAGGGGGAACAACTCAGACAGCGTCATACAATTTTATCTGAAGCTTTAAAAGTAGGATTTGTAAGATTCTCAGTATTGTTTTTTTCCTGATCCTAGTATGAGATTAACATAAATGTTATCATGTGGCTATGTCTGTTATGTTGGGTGAGCGATCTCTCACATGTCATTTATGATAATTTTGTTTTGAATCTTACTTTTAGGTGGTTGATGAGGAAGTGTATTAATCTATTTGATATTCCGTAGTAGAATTTACGCTTATCTTAGTGACAAAAAGCACATCGAGAAGTCATTGTGCAGGATTAAATTGTGTTGTTTTTCCTTAAATATTTTTAGGCGGCAGAAATTGTAACGGCAGTCGGTGAAGGGATGGAAATCCAACAACGCAATTCATTTGATGCATTGCTTAGTATTTTGCGGGAGCCATGTTTATATTTGGTACCAAATGAAACTGATTTGATCAAATTCATACCACCCGACAGTACTTTTATTTCAAAGTTCGATTTGCATATCTGTATTTTTCTCAAATTTAGATTTGATGGAGTATTAAGAAAAACATCTGTCATCCGGAAGTTTTTATTTGTCGACAACTTCCTCAGCTCGAACTTCTATGACATCTTTTATAAGCTAAAATTTCGACACGTGCTAATTCAGTTACTTTAAATAATCTCCAGATTGCGTTCTCTGGGAGAGCTGGAGAGTGGTGCTTGTGCACGAACAACACACATTATCGGTGAAGGATACAAGCGTGCCATTCGTGATCGGTTATGTACCATTTTAGTGCAAACTCGTGACTCTTGCGGCGATGCTTGTACATCAACAAGCCACCAGGTGTCTGCTTCGTTGCTTAGTCCGGAGGGTCGTACTCTGGATATACGCATTGCGTAAGTTGTTAATTCGTTTAAATCAATGTTTGTCGGAAAATTGGTTTTAGGTCATAGAAGGGAGAACTTCGAAATGAAGTCAACATTAAATATTCGATGTGCATCTGCTTCTCATGTTCTCGTCAAACCATATTACAGTGAACAGGATGCAGGGATTTACTCGTTGACTTATTTTCCAACCGATGAAGGCAATCATTTTTTGGATATCAAGATTCGAGGTGTTTCCATTTGGTACGTTAAGATTTTCCGTTCAGTCAATCATGTCTCCATGAGGCATTCATTTTTTGAGCATAAATATTTTTCATTTTTTTCTTGATAAATGCAAGGGAATTTCTCATTTTTCCTGATAAATGCAAGGGAATTTCCGATGTTGTTTAAATGAGTATTCTTTCTATGATTACTAGAACCATCTTTTATTCCAGTGGATGTCCTACGGTAATCTATGCACGAAAAGGTCGAAATTATGAAACAATTGCTCGGGCAGGGCCATTATTCTCTTTTGGTTCAGAAGGTAACGCTGATGGACAATTTTGTCGACCATGGGGAATTTGCTGCGATAATAAAGGCCGCATTGTTGTAGCAGACAGAAGCAACAATCGTGTACAAGTAATGAAATTTCAAATTAATTGAACTATTGAATTATCTTTCAGAATTCATTTCTACTTATATGCGAATATATGTGAAATTCCAGATTTTCGATCAAGAGGGTAACTTCTTGCACAAGTTTGGTTCGCCAGGAACTCGTCCAGGACAGTTTGATCGTCCGGCAGGCATTGCGGTTAACTCCATGGTTGGTTTTCGGAAGTCTTGTTTGATGCATCTTTATGATTTTTTTGTTACTGTAATTATAACAAGTGGTATACTGAACAGGGGCATTTTGATGGCGGTTGTCATGTGTTTTTACTGCTGGTAATGTCACTTCTTAATTGTGCAATTAATATTACGTTAATCGTTTTATTGAAGAAGAAAATTTGATTTTCCGATAAATCTTTATAGATTTCTGGACAACTGACATATATTTTTTCAACTTATTTTTAACTGCTTAAATGAATTTCAGAACGAAATAGTCGTGGCTGACAAGGATAATCATCGAGTACAAGTGTTCAGTGAACGTGGAGATTTTTTGCTAAAATTTGGTGAACGTGGCCGAACTCCTGGTCTTTTCAATTACCCATGGGGAGTCGCAGTAAATTCATTTAATCAGATTGCAGTTTCGGACACTAGAAATCATCGTGTACAAGTCAGTTTCTAAAATTTTTATCGATATTTATGTTCCATGACTATCAATTAATCTATTTTCTTAACATTGCAGATGTTTTCGCCGCAAGGACATTTTATTCGTAAATTTGGCTTTGACAATTCATTGTATAACTACAAGAATCTGGATTCACCTCGTGGTGTTTGCTATTTACATGACGGCCAATTGGTTATTACGTACGTTTAATTAGCGATATCTACGAAGTCCATCATTGATGCTGAAATAGCGATGTAAAAATATTTTGGGAAGTGGTCAAATTTTTTAGATTTCTTTGGAGCATTTATAATTACTGTTATGTTTGTTGAGCTATAGCCATTCCTAATAGTGAATGGAAGAGTAGAGGCATTATATTCTTTTTTAACTGCGTAGAATTTTTAATTTTGATTTTTTATTTGTGAATTTTAGTGACTTCAATAATCATCGCCTGGTGGTGATATCATCGCGTGGTACAGTTGATATGAAAATGTATGGCAGCGAAGGTGATAGTGAAGGTTCGTTTTGTCGTCCCCAGGGAATAACAATCGATAATGAAGGACATATTCTCGTCTGCGATTCACGTAATAATCGAATTCAGGTTAGATATTCTCAGTCTGCTTTAGGTAAACGAATTTGTAGGGTTTTTCAAATTGTTCTTTTGGTTTTTAGGTATTAAGCTTGGATGGAATGCAGTGCATTGCATCATTTGGTGGTGCAGTGCCAGGACTTCCACCGGCAGTTGGAGTTGGTAACACTGGTAGTGGAGCAGGCGGAGAAAATGTTATAACACCACTAGCCAATATTCCGGTAACAACAAATAATACTTTAAAAAGATCATCACCCCAACTGCCCACATCTACAAATGCACCACAACATTCAGCACTTGATCGTCCTACCGACTTATGCGTTTCACCTGATGGTTTGATCTATGTTGTAGATTTTGGTAGCAGCTGTATTCGGGTTTACTAAATTGGTATTCCAATCACTTCTAAATTAAATCTGTTTTTGATTGTTGGCTCGAAATTTTTCCGACTTTGAAGAACTTGAGAATTCGTCATACCTTCTAAAATTTATCAGATTCATCCCGTTTAATTGCATAATCACTCCATATCTTTATTTTTGGCTGCAGAATTCTCCTTCGTCTCAATTTTTGATCATCTAAAAGTTTTCCTTTTTACTTATTAAAGAAAATCAATGGATACGGTCGCTATAAATACGCGTATTTTTTTGTACACGAGTGTGCATGTCTTCATTTTTCTTCTTTGTTTTTTGTTTGTTTTTCTAAATTTTCACTTCTACCTCCGGTTTTTCTTTCCATGTTGAAATAAGTTGTCAGATTGATATCTTGTGATTTGTTCTAAATCTAAATCTAACCGTCGCTTTTTTTTTTTAAATATTCCTTTATTCAAATTATTACTCCGATTGTTCCTACTCAGAAAAATTGCAATTGGATATGTGGTTCGTTCAGATGATTCTGCTTAACTTGTATTGAAACGATTATTTAGATTGAAGCACAGAATTAATTAATTAATAGGTGATGAATTATTCCTCTGAACCGTCCGGAATCCTTTTTTCATTCAAGACTACGCTGATGCAAATTGAATGTTTATTTGATGGACCGAGTGTGTTTTAAACAATATTTTTTTTAAAAGAAAACCTTCTTATATATATCTATACAGAAATGTTTTCTTTAAAATTAAATTTTTTCGAATTTACATTATTTAGTCTTAAAACTACTCCGGTTGCAGTTTTTCGGTTGTTTTCGAACTGTATAGTGTACTTGCGTTAGAAAAGCCTCTCTCATGTGCTTTGAAAAACAGCATCCAAAAATATGAATACATTCCCCTTTCAGTGGTCTATGTAAAACTGGTTGCATCCTTGAATCGTTTGACATGCGACCACATTTTTAAATATGGAAGTTGCCCTCTTGAATTCCACTGATTTGTCAAACTGATCGCAGTATGTGCTGTTGGGAGCAAAGGACGTTTGAGAGAAATATAACAATCAGCGTGAAGGGAAGATTCAGAAGTTAAAGAGGTGTTTTTAGCATAAGTGCATTTTAAATTTTTTTACGTTGGTTTTTGAGAGTTCCCTCAATCTCTGCTCTAATTAAACAGCTATGTATGAATCTATTGGATTTTGTATGTGTGTTTGCGTACGTATGTGTATGTGTATGTGTGTATGTTTGTATGTATGTGTATGTGTTTACCTCATTTTTGGATCGTTCGTGTAAGATTTTCTCTCGTCCCTCCTCAATTCATATACTCAATGTATTACAGTCTACCCTACCTCGCATAATTGATCACAAAACAGAAAATGATATTTTTTTTTCCTTTGTTTATATTCTTTGCGATTTCCGTGCCCTTTATATATAACTTAGTATTGTATGTATGTGGTACTACTGACGATTCGAAATTTCTAGCTGTTCTTCTATGAGTAGGGATCGACAATCGTTGAATTTGAGGTAGAGCTGATATGGACATTCGGTTCTCTTCTTTGTTTTAAATTACCCGTCATTTAGGAAATAGGTAATACGGGCAAGGTGGGAGAGCAATCTTTTGATCTTATTTATTTAATTCTAGTAAGGAGCATCAAAGCCTTATTTTCTGTCTTCCAATTGAGTAGATCTGTCTAGGATATAAATAGGAATTTATTCTTTTTGCCGGAGTTAAGTGGTTAAATAAATTTGTTACTATCACGTTAACAACTGGTGAGTCCTCAGTTGAGATTCTGCTGTTGTTCATGTATGGCCACTTTCTTATCTTTTTCTCGTTCATCTTCCGCTTGTTACCTTCCTCTCGATTTTATTGTTATTTTTATACTCTTTATTTCAAATCACATAATTAGAATGGTTCATGATAAATAGGTTTTTCTGTTATTTGTGAAGAAATTCGGAAGTATTTGCGAGTTCTACCTTTGCTAATCAAATAGTTCGCTTTCCTTGTTCGTTTTTTTGTTTGTTTGTTTCTAAAGTTGTATTTTGTTAAAAAATTTTAATACCAAAATTTTCGAAATTTCATTCTCTTTGATCATGTTGTTTGTGATTATCGTGATTGGCGATCAAAAGATGTCACTAAGTTATCGCTGACATGAACTATTTCTTCATTTCTAAAATGTTAAATTTAAGTAGTTCACTGTTTTGTTTATGTTGCAAAAAAAATTTTTTTTTTGTTAAGTTTACATACTTATTTCACTTTCTGATCATGCTGACGGCCTTGCTGTTAACTGTTGCATTTTCCCTTCTTGTCTTTTCGATAGGAATGATCTTATTCTTTGAAGAGGTTTAGTGCATGAGTTTGCATACCATTTGAAAAATCTTTTATGAAACGAAGAATTTGAAGTAGCATTGAAATGAGTGTAACACACTAGGATTTTTTTTTGCAGGTAAATTTTAGTTCTAATTAGTTTAATAATGCTGGCGTTATCTAACTTGTGATTCGCCTCTGAGTTTTCATGAAATCTCAAGATTCAGAATATTAATTTATGAGATTCTGTTAATTCATGATTTCTTTTAGGTTAAATTCTAAGCCTTTGATTTTAGTGATTCTAGTAATTTTCTTCTCATTATTTCGGCACCTTTGGCTGTCCAATTATTGTTCCAATTACCTCTAAAAATTGCACTTTGTTTCAACTCTTCACCTCAAAATCCTGCAACGAATTCATCTATCAGCTCTTCACTTTAAAAGTTTGCAATACCAGTTAAGGGAACATTTAAGCGCTTCCATATCTTTGTTGCTTCGTTTAATTTTCTACAAGATGCGCTATATATTTGATATACAGTGACATCGGATCATATCATCTATCGTCGTTTATTACCTATGTATAATTTAGGGCGGATGCAATCCATAAATGTCGAGATGACTAAATTCATTTGCATTTACTGTCATTCAGATTTATGTAAATTGTTCCACGGGTTATTATCTAGTCTGTTTGTTCGATTGAATTGAGATCATTCCAAGAAAGCAAACAAAGCTTTCATCTTTATAGCTAAAAGTCTGATGCTGATTTTGGATTGATTATGATCGTGTTCAAATGCAATTCTCGATTGACATTTTATTCTGATTTGGCATTATGTAATCAAATTGGTAGGTGGGATTTGGAATTATTGTAGTAGAATTGAAAAGGGAAAAGATCCATCAAATGAATAAAGTGAATGGAAAGAAGCCCTCATCCCATACTTGTTCTAAAAGGATGTCGCAATTAGACGAATTTTTCACTGCTTAAAAACAGAATCATTTAAGATTTGCAAAATTCTGGTGTTTACTGTTGTTTTGTAGTAGCGTTAATTTCTTGTAAAATTTTCGAAATCTATAAGATATTGGTAACATTTTTTTGTGCGCTTTTCTTCTTTCCGCTGCTGGAAAAATGGAAAAACTTTCACTGGACAATTTTTCTGCTAAATTGAGCCTCGCGCATTTCGAATTTCCCGATCACTTTTTGTTCGTAAATTGTGCAGTGCATCATTATGTTCAAAAATGCCGTAGTTTTATATAGCTATAATTGTAATGTTTAGAATTGACAGGACGACAAGAGAATGTGAACGAATTGTTCTTATGCTTGTGCATCTCTCCAGAATTTTAGACACCTGTTTCATCGCTATTTTAAATATATATACACACCAATATACTTTATTTCACTCTCCTGTTAGTAGCAATATAATGTTGCTGAATAGCGATATTAATTGATTTTTGTATAAGTAAGGTTTTAGGGACATTCAGTTCTGCATTTTATTTTTTCCATCACGAAATCAATCTTGACATCACAGTTTAACACTGTTTAGACATATCTCACTATGACAATTAGTTAACATGCTTCTTTGTCGGTTATATGGCTTTTGTTAGTCGATCAGCCACACATTTCTTGCAGTTCTGCAAAAGAACGTTAAAATTGTTACTTCAGGACATTTGTCGTTTAAATTGTTCATACAGGTTCTGGAATGCTTGTAAGTTGTCCCGGTATTTTTCCTGATACTTTTCCACTATGTAATCCAATAATTCTGAATGAAAAGAAGGAAAAGCCAGTGACGTTTTCTGAATTGTATCTGAGCAAATAAGAAGCATCAGTGCCGAGAATGTTCATTTCCTTGTTTCTCTGTACTGTAAGTAAAACGCCACAATTATATAGTCAAATAAAGCTTAACATTTTTGAATTATATTCTGGTAACCGGTATTTGTAATATTACAGTACATGAGGGATTAAAATGAAGTAGTTGTCAAGTTTCAGGAGTTAATAGCAGAAGGTTAAATTTTTATTTCTTATGGAGACATAACTGTATGCTATAGTTATTCGGTATCGATGCGTCTTCATTTTTCGGAATCATTTCTGACAAGTTGTTTTTATCTTTTTTTCCCGGTGAAATTTCCTTGAATTGTCGATTTGCTGGCGAATTACGATATTGGTACATTTGCTGGCGAATTACGATATTGGTACATTTCTGCCTCAAAAAAGAAATTGTTCATCTACCATCAACTATTTGTTACTTCAAGTAGTCGAGTTGAAGGGCCTCTGCATTTTGTTCTGTGTAAATTCTCCTCCGTTTGTTTCCTTTCTTGTTCTTTTTTTGCTAACGAAGTTTATTTGGGAAATAAAAATTTTTGATGTTCTTTAGATGTTAAATGTGAGTTCATTATATATTTCCAAATAGGATATGTCAGGATTTGAATGGCCATGTAAATTGTGCAGGGTCGTTGCACGTTGATGATATTAAAAATAGTAGGTTATGGTAGTTCAGCACATATCATCGCCGGATACAACGAATTTCTGAATTAAAAAAATTTTTTTTGCTGAAAAAGGATAAAAAAGTTGACGGGTGAAAGTGAACCTTGGCTTTTCGGTTTAATTTGTTGGAGTTTCGAAGTTGTGACACATGCGAAATAAACTGTTCCACCACGTCAGTCAAGGGGTGATTTAGTGTTAAACTGGTGTCTTTTAAATTGGCACTGCAATAAGACTGGATGGGTGGTCGAATATTGAAAATTCTACTGAAGATTCTAATTCATGTTCTATAAATTCTCTTCAAAATGAAAGAGTTGGGAATTATTTGTTAGTAAAGTGAAGCAGTGAAATGATTAGTCCTTCAGAAATGTTCGCGTTTTGAAGTGGAATCTTACACTTTTATGCGTTTATGATAAAATGGATGCTTACTAAATTAGTTGGCTTTATATTCTAAAAATTGGTTATAACTTTCCCATTCGGAAAGAAGAAAAACGTGGGGAAAACAATAAATGACTGAAATGCGGAAAATTTTGTTAACTGAAAGAAAAAAGGGATATATGAAGTAATAGATGATCAATGCACGGTGGAATGATGATACTAAAGGATGAATAGAGATTCCATCTATTTCGTTTGATGGATATCTCAACAAGGTGAAATATAAGTTGAGAACTCTCCTTATCTTTTCCCCAATCGCTCTATCAATCGATCGGTCATTCAGGGCCAATTATGGCATTAAACGAGAGGAAATGAATGCCCTTCGACTGATTTCTCTCTAGTCTATTATTGATAGAATCATGACCATTCATCTCGATGTACCTCATCATCTTTTGCTAATAACAACGGATTTACCTGTATCACATCCAGAAAGAACATACTGTAGGATACTGTAGTTTGTCTGTTGTAATATCAAGATAGAAGTGCTATTAACATCAACGGATCTTAAAGCAATAGAAGTCGAAAAGATTGAATATAAGGTATATTAAGCAGTACTATTATTGGTTTCTTGTCATTTTCCATTTTATGACAGTATCGGCGAGGACACATGAAAAAAGACTGAAACATTCAATCATTCACTAATTTTTTAATTTCTTACTATCTCACTGGAATAAACGAGTGGGATGAAAGAGTTCAAGACAAGACATACTTCATTCATAGTAAGTGATGGATGACTATCTCTTATTTTGCAATAGTTTTTGAGTTTGCAAGTTTACTGCAAAATTTTTTACCTAAATGATACTTAGACTATACAATTTTGAAGTTCGCATGCAAACGAAGAGCCGGTTTTATTAATTCTCCACTGTTCCTCATTTTAATTATATGACTCTGCTTTTTGAAAACCATTTGTATAAGAAAAATTAGTCAGGATTTAGTTTTAAATTTCAATTCTATTTATGTTTTGTTCCATCTGTTCCTTTTAGTTTTATTTCTTTTTTAATTCTATTTAGTCCTTTATTATTTCAACTTTGTTAATCCATACATTAAAGAAGTGATTAGCGAAAATTTTGATTTCTCTGTCGAATGATATAATAAAACTTCGTTTCATATAATCGTTTTATTCAAAGCAATATTAGTGATAGGCAGGAACTGCAGTAATACTAATAAAAGTAGCGGTAGTGATTTAGACAGTAATAGATGACAGTTGAAACGAGACATGTTCGGGGTCACTCACTCAATTTGTTTACTGATACGTACTACTAAATGACTCCGTTACTGATTAGGTCATTACCATGAATTTACAACACATTCGGTTTAATTTTGATGATCGAGAAAATACTGACAGTTCTCTCTCCTAAAGAAAATGACATTATTGTATCGGTAACTGTGACTACTGCAGTAATAGCTCCAAGGATAGTTTAAACTGAAATTGTAACAGGGAGAAATTCAACTTCACCATTTAAAGCAGTCATCACATCTATTCGTCCTCTTGCAACTATTCAATCAATCCAATGGATTCTCTTTCTTTACTGTTATCGCTTCAACAAAGAAGGCCAACTCGTACAATGAAGAATAAGAACATTTTTAATCTTCTCAAATATTGTGTTGGGAAAATGAGCTAAATTGCTCTGGCAAAAATTGTTTAAAAACTATAGAAAATTCACTTCAATTCATTCCATAATCGATTCCATTGAATTTTAAAAAAACTGCAAGACCTTCTCATTTCATGAAGATGTAACAGAAATCGAAAGAAAAAAATTGATGGATTACATTTGCGCAAACCCACACATTATAAAAAATAGAGGAATGCAGACGGCGACTGTGAAAAAGATTTCTACCTGTCAATTTCAGTCAACTAATTCAAGAGCGATTTACAGTAAATCTTCTTGAGTTGTGCCATCTCGAAGCAGCAATGTTAATAAATCGAAAATTGGTTAAAAGCAATATATATATATAATATTTATTTCTATATACATGTTTCTGAATTGCAATAACCTAAAGATTGATGAGAAGAGAAGGAGAAGGTGTGGAATGTTGACAGATTGTGGCGATATGTACATTTTTTGAAGAAGTTGAGAACTAGTTACTGTTAAGAAAAAGGAAGGAAAAGAGAAGAGGAATTGCTTGATGAAGAAGAACCCAATGATACATGTGTGGCATGCGAGAGTGAAGAAAGAAGAAACAGATCACATCAGGGCATACGAGAACAAGTTACATTTGCATTTTGTAAAGTTATTTTCAGCAGTTACTTTTAAGTAATTCAGAGAGTTTAATAAACCATTAGAAAATATAAATGAAATTGAAAAAAAATTTTCTACGATTCAAGATAATTTTTTGGTTGGTAGATTGGTGTATGGTGAATATTCGTGCATTTTATGAGATGTTGTTCCGTATTTTTAAATATGAGCATTTTGTAGCAGTGATGAAAATGCAGCTGAAAGAAAAAAATTTTTAATTGAAAAATTTTAACCCATAGAATTGATAATGGCCTTCACTAAGCATCTGAATGATAGCAATTTAACAATTTGCTTAGATATAAATGAAAATTATGGTGTTTTTTTGCTTGCCAAAGCATTTAGTTACCGAATGGATGACAAGCTTGATAACTTTGTTGTATTTAGTTTTCCCTCAAAAAAAAACGAGAAAAAGATGAGCATGAAATTGCTATTAATTTGTACAGCAAAGAAGCATAATATCATACACTTTAGGGTGTTTCAAATGTTGTCCAAAGTTTTTTACTGATGATGACTGACCAATACATCGATTTAGATACTGCTTGACGGGAAATCGTATAGTTACAGTGTGTAGAAACTACCCGGTAAGTTCTTGGGAAGTTTGTCAATGTTTGTAGATATCATCAAGGTCATTTATGTGACAACAAATTCACACTAAAGTAAATCATTGATAAGCTCGTTTTCTTTTACTCCTACTACTATATTACTTCTGTGTCCAAATTTCCATCTTCGGTCACTACACTAATTCTCCCTGTCCATTTGTCGAGTTTTGTTCATCCATCTGTTGGTTAGTCTGTCTATCTACCTGTTCTGTGCCATCTTTAATCAACAATTGATCATTGCCAGCATCACCTCAAGAACATAGTATGATAGGGCGTGGCTGATGACGACCTTCAATTGGTTAATTGCTTTTTGAATATATCACGATGTGGAAGAAGTGGAAAGGGTGTTTGATGTATACATGGTGTTGCTCCTACTCCTGTATTGGTTCCGGTAACCCTGTGTCCGTGTATCTTCTTCAGTTTGTAGTCAGTGGTAGGTGCATACATGCTTCTCTTTCTGTACACCTCTACCTGACAAATACAGAAGACGGACATTTGCCTTACCAATTATTTCTATCTGTTATTTTCATTTTCATTGTTACTTGATAATATCAGCAATGAAATATTGTTAAGCGATGTTTCTTTCTATTTGTTTTATACATTACTAATTTCCATCGTTTCATTTAAATTTATTCTTTTATATCAGATGCCCATTTTCTCTGCAGTGATTACAAGATGGCATAGTTAAGATAATCGGTCTCATATCATTTCAAATCCCTATTATTAAAACGGTCTCTTCATGAAAGAGATAATTATTGATGTGACAATTTGGTTTTATTCTGTAAACAATTTATAATTATAACTACTACCTTAGTTCTGTCTATTTTTATTTTTTTTTTAATGTTACTAATATTTTGAATGTAGAAAATCAATATCGTTGTTTTTAAAAATTTGCTAAAACTAAACAAAAGTTCATTTGTCCTTATTATTTGTTTTGCAGCAATATATCTGGGCTCAAGTATTGCAACTTTACTTTGGTTATCTAGCTGTATGAGTAAGTTACTGGCTTCATAAAGCTAGGTTACCAAAGCTAAGCACAATACATCAATTCCTCGACCTCACCTTCTTCGTATATTCTTTCCCACTGCAATAATTTTCTTCTATCATTTGAGAGAGGAGTATTTAAAAATATATATATGTTCATTTCACTTGTCATTATTCACCTCTTCATATCATAGTTCATCAAAACAACAGGTTATTTTCTTATGCTTTATCTCCCGTTCAATCTAAGTGCAATAACCACTTTCTCCAATTTTCTATATAGTTATAAAAAATATTTTTTCTTAACAACAACCAGACGTCTATTAATATTACAGTGAAGTCGAACATATCTGTTCAAATCAGTCAAACTCAATATTTGTATTTTTGCACTTTATTAAAGAGGTAGAAAAAAATGCTTGCTGTGAGATTAATTTTAATTTTTCTGAGCGTAGTCAAAATTACTTATTTATCTAATTAAAGCATTTGATAATTTCTTATCGACTTTCTATACATGATATTTCAAGATAGATTCAACAAATAAATCATTTTATTAATGTATTGTTAATTTAATTCTTGAATATTATTTCTTCATTGTGTTCATCGAATTATCTGAAAAGTAGAGAGAACAAAAGTTTAAAAGTTTTTACTGAAGATCATCTTATAAAAATAATTACATGGAAATTTCTATTTCAAATCCTTCTTTTCAGGCACGTATCTGAATTGGAAATGGAATGTGTAGAAATCTATATTGAAGAAGGTTTCATTTTAAATAATTTGAATCAGCCAATGAGCAGTGCATAATTTATGAAAAAAGTGTTTATCAAAGTTTTTAGACCTAATTGATGCGCTCTATTTTCATATGTTTGTTCTTTTTGAGCTTCACTGATCAATTTTTTTTTCGTTTTTCTAATAGTATGACTAATATTTGAAGCAATGACTTGTTATCGAGAAATTTATCAGTTTTGGAATCCTTTTTATTTTCTTTTAAATTATTTCTATTATTCTGGAAAAAAGAAATTACGCATTGCTAAAGGCTTAATATTTAATAAATATACAAAACAACAGGAACTACCTTTTTTTTAAAGTTTTCCTCACATTTTTTTGTTCTTGACTCTATTCCTTGACTTTTCAGTTTTTTTAAATAGTAATTCTTGGCTTTCTTATTTTTAATTTCCTAAATTTCAGTATTCAAAAACTTACAGTTACAAAATCTAACTTCCATCTTATCTGTTTTTAAAGTCCATCTGTTAGAACATTGTATTTCATGTATTTATTTTTTTATTGCCGTTCTTTAAGAAAGGTTTGTTTTACATTTTTGAAGAACACTACTTAAAATAACATGCATATACTCCTTCATTCACGTGTGTATAATTGAAGTGAAATTCTCCTCTTTTAGTATCTTCTTTCATTTGCGATTCAAAATTGAGAAAAACTGTATCATTGATGGATTAACTTCAAAAATGATTATTCATTATGATGTTTGATTTTTATTTTAATTTAATAATAAATTTTCAGGAATTATATAAGTGCTCATTGACTGGAATATGCATCAAAAGAAGAAATAATTTATGAATATAGATAATTCTGTCCAAATTTTCATCTTTTCCTTCATTCTTATCTCATTTAGACGTCACCGCTACTTTTATGCCAGTTAGAACATAGAATTTATACATTATTAAAATCTTTATTTTATTTTCAAAAAAAGAAGTTGATGAAGTTGATGATAACTAATTTCCCAAAAAATGACGAGATGTTTACTTTTATCAAATACATCCGAGAAGAGAGGCAAAGTTGTCTCTCAAAACTGATAGGTGCAGCAGCACGTGCTGGGCAAATAAGATGATTTGATCAACTTTTTTTTATTTACTTCAAAATTCCGCTGCTATTACGATGAACTTGTTTTTTTGAAAATTCGAATTGCTGAAGACATGACCATCAAGTGATATAAACGAAATAAATTTCTGTCTTTCAGATTTTTTAAAATTATGTCGCCATAATGGCCATACTTGGAATGATGCTAAATAGCTAAATGATAATTTCCATTTGATATTCCTATTTATTTATTGTATTCATGTTTTTTTTATTCGGAATTTTTCTGTTTCGATAAATTTTTAGGATGAAATAGCTCCTCATTTTCTTTTCTTGTTTTAATTTTACATTTAGCTTATTTAACAGTTTAACTGTGATATGAAAGAGATGCGAAATTTTTGAAAACTTCCATTGTTTTCATTTAGATTTCATTACTCGTTCAGTTTTCAGATTAAAATTTGAGAAATTTGTTTTTAGTAGTCAAGTGAATTTCCATGAAAATATTTCAATCTTAATATGTTAAAGAATCCATAATTCTTTACAGGATCAATATTTTATTCAGTGATAGAACTTCTTCCATCCAACCTATTTTCTCTCAAATTCTCTTCTCAATTTTTTATTGATAAAATTATACATATATTTAGTATACATTATTATATTGTATTAGTCAGTATATTCATAATTTATTGCATTCTTTATTATCATCTACCGTTATAGTTGAAATCCCTCAAATTCCAATTTTTCCAAGACAATTTTCATTATTTCTCCCATTCAATTGCATTAATTGTGTCTCCATGGTATAAATCTGATAAATTGTAACTTCTTTTCCTTAAATCAATAGAAATTTTTTAACTTTATTACATTAAAACTGGCTTATTAATTTGAAGTGATTGCCAAAAAAATGTGAGCTTTTTTTTTAAATATTCGTTGGATTGTGGTATCAGTATAAACAAGCCACTGAATATTATTCGCAAATAAAACATTAGCATTATCACTACACTTAGCAGTTTTCGTTTGCAAGCGCATTAATGAAGGAAATGATCAAATTCATTTCTGCGACAACATGTCATGACGGAGGATTGCAGGTTATATAGTCTAAAAAATTTTAATTTTAAACTTAATTTTTTAATTGTTTCAGAGATTGAATATCTCTGAAACAATTAAAAATTAAGTTTAAAATTAATTCCAAAGTATAAAACTAGTATAAAACTATTCCAAAACATGAAAATATGATAAACAAAAGAACTTAATAGACTGATGGAATCTTCTTGTCCTCACTCCTGATTTCAACAACATTTTGCATTTACTATACGAATGCAAGATGATCAAATGATAGCTTTGTTGTAGTTAAAAGTTACTCGACGATTTTAAGCTTAACTCTGATTCTTAAAGTGAATGGTGGAGCTTACTGAATGATAAAATAATCAAAGGCCAACTTTGCCATCTTATAGGTTATAAATTCAATGAAGAAATTGCAAACTTTATTTCGACATATAACATGAAATTCGGTAATTGAAAATATGGAATATTGATGGTATAATGGCATAACCATTATTGTTCACTTTGCTTAAAAATGTAATTATGAAAAATTTTATAGCATTGTATGATAATTCTCTTTGTTCTCATTAGCTATTATTTTATCCCTAAAAAGTGCTCTGAGATACCACTCCTTTTTTTCTTTAACATTTCTTGTTTATCATATATTTGTCATATATTTCTTCTACTTATACTCTCATTAAAATATTAAAATTATATCATCAATTAAAAAAAATTCTGCTGAATTATCAGCTAATAGGTTTACAGTATATTGGTCAAGTATATGGTTACATTAAATATAATTTTGAAATATTTTACATTATATAGATTGTTGATTACTAATAAATCACCGTTACAAAGGAAAAGAAACGAGATTGCATATAACGATAATTTGAAGGCGAATTCTCAAGCAGTGGTAATTTTTCATTTTTTTAAGCTTACAATCTCATTCGTGGTGTTCAATGTATTTATTTAGTTTCATGGAACTCATCAAAATCATAAATGTTTGGCATTTTTGAGGCCAATGATTTGATTTATTCTTGCATTGGATAGAAAGAATAAAATAGTTTTTAATTTACAACATTCAAAACCAGCACTAAACCTCAGGATTATTTTCAAATGAATATTTCTCAGAATTCATGACCATCTTTAGGATGATAATCGATGCTTTTCCTAAATAGTTTCACAATCCCATAAAAAATAACATTTTGATTTCATCAATTTATATTTGCCCTTTTTAACTAGCTTACTAATTAGTAAAGTTATTCCTGTAAATAAGCTAATAAAAGTTATGCAATATCAGACAAAAAAACGGGATATTCATGTTTTTTATCCAATACAGACAGTGGATTCTGAATTTTCACTTCGCGTTACGTATTGGCCGCCTTTCTAAACGTGTTGATGCGAATCGTTAGAGTTAATGATTGAGTGTTAGTACAGTTACAAATTTAGAAATATTGGGAAGCGTGGTTTGTATGCGATGATAATGATTAACAAAAGGTCAACGTTGGTGTGACTCCTTGGAAGTGTACAATTGATGGAGCATATGCGAACTGTTTGTAATGACAATTTTAAAAATGGTTGAGCTCACCAACAGAAGGAAGAAATTAGTTCTTCATGTTGACTGTTAATTACTGTTTAATGAAGATTGTGTGGTGCAAGATAACTATAATAATATTTGCCATTGCAACTTTTCATGTTTGCAACCTACTTGTTCATCTTTTTCACGTTGATACAAATATCTGCTATTGATAGTAATTTATAGTTTATCACAGATGAGTTTTGGGGGTAATCTACAAAGGCATAGTAATTCAAAATGGAAGAACACTCCTTCTGGGACGTTGAATTTGGATGAAAGAAATAGTGTCAAAGTAGAAGCATCAAATATTCCACGGCTAAATATGAATCATGGATTTATCAAAAGTATTGTGAGAAATCAAATTGATAGGTATGTTTTATTTCTTAATACGTACAGTTTATTAATATTTATCTACTTTTTGCAGATAATGTTAATTGGTAGAATTTTTGAGAAGCAGCGCGTCGTACACTCGTTATGGTAACTCGTCATGATGAAGTTTGCAAGGCGTTAACCAGAAGTTAAATTGATGAACTGTACCAAGCAGTTAAAGAAATTCATTTCAGAATTAGTGTTAAATGAATTCCAAGAAGGTCTTCTTGAGGATCTCGAATTTTGTCGATGTTATTGTTACATATATTTTAAATATTTATATTTTTATTTGCCCATGTATTTATTACAGATAGTTTAATTTCTTTTTCATAATTGTATGCCTAGCTAAAATACCTTATTTAGGGATGAATACGAGAAGCTGGTATCAGAAAGAAGTGTCACATCGTCGTTTCGCCATTTAGGTGATTTTTAATTTTCTTTTTTTTTGTAATTCCTTGCTGATTTTTAACTTTAAAAAGCTTTACTTTCTAGTTTTTCGAGAGCTTACTATATGAAAAAAGGGGGAGGAAAAAATAGAAGACTGGCATGAAATATATGCGGCATCATTAGGTGATTAACATTCTAAAAATTTTTAACTTACAAGGTCTTCACGTTGTCATTTTCAGAATGTATTATTTCGTATTATTAATCATAACTGTAATAAAATTATGTCTTCATATGTCCAGAAATATTTTTATTTTTTTATTTATCTCTTCATTTGTTCATTTTTTTACTTACAGAGAAGCCTAGGAAAACATGTGATCCACTACTCTTATATATACCTCCTCATCTACGTAATATTAATGAGAAAACTACGAAGAAGGAAGAAGTAAGGAAATGTTATGTTACTATATTCTGTAGGCATATCTTTATCTACCTTCATTTACTTTTCTTTTTCTTCATCGACAAAATTATATCATTAAGACATTCTTACCTTCAAGATATGGAATTTAATGATACACAGAAGTTACAGAATTCTGATATAAAGGATGAGAAAGAAGAATTGCGTAAAGAAATTAGACGACGTCTAATAGAACAAATGGCAAAAGAAGGACATGAGAGATTACAAATGACTGCAGAAACGGTCGTTCACAGTTCGACTTTAATAAAACGAAATGCAGACACAAGAAGACGTCCAGATTCTTTGCGGAATGTACCGCTTTTTAAGCTCAATATTCGCGGTCAGGACGGTAATCCGGTAGAGCAAATTGTACGCGCGGTATTTTTTTTTTGTTTGCTTGAAACTTGTTTCATTTTAGATCATTTGTAACTTATACGTTCTTATATAGTTAACAGTTAAGGTGTTCTGCTTTCTTCATTTATCATAATGCAAGTTCTAGCTATTGTTGTCACAGAAGTTATCATTCTTGCAGAATGATAACAGTGCACGTGTTGCCAAGGCTTTAACAAGGCAACTGGAACTTACTGATGGTCAGTGCCGTTTGTTGCGAAATCGAATTGAAGAAGAGTTGGAAAAACGTTTAGCAGCTTAAAATATCGTTATTATTCATGATCGTTCTGCAACAGCCTCTGAAATTAGTGCTTTTTCAAAATTCAGAGACCGTCGAATCAGTATTGCAGTACAGTAGTATACTGTAATTTGTTCAATTGTAGCATAGATCTTGAACCTCTATCAGCAAATTTAACTTTAAGATGGTTTTTAAGATAACGAGTTATATAAATTTAGATTTAAACCTAGTTCGGTGAGTTTTGATTCAGGTTGATAGAACCTGACAAATTCGCGTTGAAATGCTGTCTTAGTGTTGAGGAGCAACTTAGTATAAATTATATAAGGTAAGTGTAAATTGTAAATTGTATGAGCAGGTTTTATTGTAGTATAACATTTAATGTGTGATATTTTACGATTCGCTTATTTTTAAAATCTTCCAGTTTTGGAGAACTTTTTGTAAAAATATGTTACTCTTAATTTCATTTGATAGTCTGGTGATTAAATTTTTTGTTCGCGGTTTTATGTTTGTTTATTTCAAGGTTTTCAGAAAAAGATGCGACATAATGCTGAAATGAGTATATTGAAAAACGGAGGGCTATTTGGTAATCTGTGCAAAACAGCAGTTTTAATTTAAATACAACGCAAGCGATTCTTTGTAGGTTGGAGAAGAGATATAATGATGTGCTAACAAGACCTGAAGTTGTAAACAATTTTGACGAAATTACTTCTGCGTATAAAAATATCAGAATTTTATGTTCCGTTGAGAGTTTTTCATAAATTGGTGCACAGAGGTCATACAGCTTTAATGGAATTCTTTTCTTGAACACCTTCTATAGTGTACATGTTCTTAAAGTTTTTACTCAATTTTTTTAACGGTGTTGTCTTTTATTTTTACATTACACTGTTTGTTAGCTTCTTTAGCTTCTATTAATTTAAACTTTAATGTAATTGTAACGGAAATATACGTGGTCCTTTCCACGTTTGTCGTCCTTTTTATTATATCATGCAATGAAAAGATGAGAGATTTCTGAAGGCCATGAAAGGAGAAGAGCATATCATTCTTGACATCTTTGGCAGTCAGGGAGCATGGAATTGTTTTCTAATCGAAGAATTGAATAAATCTTCGTGGTTTTGATAGTGAGAAGGGTACCAGGATATAATGATGTGAAAATTTGTGGTAGAGGAAAGAGTGAAGAGTAAGAAAGACACTTCAAGTCTTTATTAGCTATTGGGCTTTGATTATTTTTAGATAAAGGACGTGTCTTTGATGCACTAGTAAAATGTTCTAGATTTCAGTTTAAGTATGGCTTGAATTGATAGGATCGTGTACAATTTGTAAGGTTTAAAGGGATGTTTGATGCTGTTGAAATTCGGCGCTAGGACATGGTTTCTTACCGCTCGTGCCTCGTCTTCATCGTCAAGGAAATTGACCAAACGGCCAATCATTCCAGAGAGGCCTAATCGAGGAGGCGAGGTAATTTACATTTCAAATATCTCTAGCGTTGTTGATGATTATTCTTTTTACTTAAATAGCACATTTTTTCACCCTTACATATGTATTTTTTTAAAGGCAAAATCATTTGTTGATCAAAGAAGAGTAAGTTGTAAAGCAGGTAGTGGTGGTAATGGAATGGTTTCATTTCGACGTGAAGCAGGCGTTATGTTCGGCGGTCCAGATGGAGGTGATGGAGGAAATGGTGGTCATGTTATTTTCGAAGGTTGTTTGATTTCATAGCTTCATGTTAAAAATCAATGAAACTTTATTACATATGTGCAAATAATTGATGCTCTGAAAATTTTTAGGGGACCCACTTGTTAAAGATCTTTCTCGTTTACCAACTATCGTAAAAGCGATGAATGGTGAAGGTGGTCATTCGAAAAGTTGCCATGGGAAAAGTGCTCCACACAAAATAATTAAAGTGCCTGTAGGAACCGTATTCAAGGAACCGGGTACTGACAAGGTAACTTCTGACTTTTTTGTCCTTCTACATTTTCCAGTCTTTATTAATTTAAACTACTTTTCAGGTAATAATTGATTTAAACAGACAGGGAGCGATTTTCCTTGCTGCTAGGGGAGGTGCTGGTGGCCACGGTAATCAGTTCTATAAAACAAATGAAATGCGAGTCCCATTGAAAGCTGAACTAGGTGGAATAGGTGAAGAAGTTAGTTTGTTTATATTATTTTTAGTTGTTTTAAATTTTATATTTTTACCTACTGCAAATTTGTTTTTGGAAATCTATATACATGAATTAGCAAAAAAGTCATTTAAGATGTTTAACTATTTGATCATCTCTAAAGTTATCATTCCAGTTAACATATGACGTAGAAATGCGTAGAATCGCTACTGCTGGATTGATAGGATATCCTAACGCTGGAAAATCGTTGGTTTTTCAAAAATTTCCGATATTTAGCATTTTTTTTTTACACAAGCTAGGAAAGAAAAGATTGTCAAGTATTTGATTTATATTGAAAATATTTTCCATATTCAAATTTTCAGTTCGCTTTTGCGTGCGATCTCTAGAGCTAAGCCGAAAGTAGCTTGTTATCCATTTACTACTTTGACAGCCTACATCGGTGTTGTGCATTACGATGATTTTATACAAATTGCTGGTGTGTTTGAGCATTTTTCCAAATCTAAAGTTTTCATTTCGATTTGAAAACCAACACAATGGAGTTGGAAGTTTTTTTAGTAGCGGATATTCCTGGTCTTGTGGAAGGATCACATGCAGATGTTGGACTTGGACATAGTTTTCTAAGGCATATTACGCGATGCCACTGCTTGTTTTATGTTTTGGATTTAACGCTATCACAATTACGGGTTCGTTATTTTTATTATAGGACGTAAAGAGTTTATTTTGTTTTACTATATTTTTTCCGTTGATGTATAATTCAAATAAAAGATGTATTTGACACTTTGATTTTCAGGAACAGTTTGATTCGTTAAAATTTGAAGTAGACCAATACCAGCAGAATTTGAGTAATCGACCTAGTACTATTATCATAAATAAAATGGATTTGGCGCCAGCGAATGTATGCTTTTGTTAATATTCTTATTTTTCAATGTTTAGAATCCTAGTGAATAAAAAGTTTCCTTGGGCACTTTACATATCGTACGGTTTCACTTTTAATTGTCTTTGCATATTTCATATTAATTTTAGAAATCTCCACGATCTTAGCTGAGCTCAGTGAGTTTATAGTGAAAATTATATTTTTGCAGTTTGACAAGGATGCTGTTCGGCAACAATTTCCTAGCTATTCGATATTCTTTATTTCGGCCAAATTCGGTAATGGTATTGAAGAGCTTCTAGTGCATTTACGTGAACAGTATGATAGTGTAAACAGTGTGGTAGCACAATAGACACAAGAGCTATAGAAATAAATAGTAATGATCGAAATTCATATTCCCACAACAATAAGAACATGAATTTCATCATTGCTATTTATTATTTTATTTAGCAAAAAATTATTGTAATACTGCTGTCCAAGATATCTGTATATAAACAGAAAATCTAGTCTAATTCCGCTTTACTATTCCTTAATACCCCTTTGTTGACAAGTGAAAGGTAGTTTTCAAGTTTGTTGATTGTAAAAGGTAGTTTTCAAGATGGTGAAGATATTTATATTGTGTTAGTGACGAAGTAAAGCATGGAATAATGGTGCTGAAGTGATAATAGATGTGCATTAATGCTTTTAGATCAATATAAAGGTAGTATGTTATCGTCTTACAATTTTATCAATTCAAAACATTTGTGAAATTACGAAGCATTCTTTTTCTTCTATTATTCAAGTATTTAATAAAGATTGAAAAATAAAAGTGGGGACAAAAAGCTTACAATGGCAGAATACATGTTGATGATGAGGTTTTTTCATGTTGATTTTCATAATGCCAGATTATTTTATTGCTAAAGAAATAGGCTGTAATAAAAAGATAATTCTTTAACATTTAAATAGGTAATGCTCTCAAAGCATAAGAAATGCTTAGTAAATCGAAAGTTATTTCAAAATCAAATTATTCTGCCCTAGGGGTTGATAGAAAATCTTTAAAATCGGGAGCATATGGAAAGCTAAAGATAGACAAAATTATTTCATTCTTCTATGCAAAAAGTTTCTAGAATTTTCGTAATTATATATTGCGGCATATCTCCCATCATTATCAAAAAAATTTGCTATGTTTAGTAGGTGATTGATATATTCTGTAATCTTTTAATTAATAGAGATGGTACTGAAGTGTAAGTATTGATGGATTTTTAAATGAGGAAATTTAGTCTGAGCACATCTGGGATTTGCCAAGCTATCATCAAACTCAATGAACCAATGAACTAATGTGTAAAAAACATTGAAAAACAATTGAATATTCTATATCAACTGGCGATGAATAACATTGTTGGTCTTAAATGTTTATGCATTTCATAGCCATTCATGAATTTGTCATACTATTTGGATAAGTATGTTTATGCTATTCCGAGAAACGTACAGTCACACATCACTTTTCAAGGAATGAATATACAAACATTCTCTGTACTATCACATCTTGAATTAATGTTAAAATATATCGATTCTATTCCAATTGGTTTATTTAATAGACGGACGTAAGCAATTTCTAAGCATTTCGCTCACAAACTTCTCTGCTACTGAAATTTCCTTCTCGGGTATACTGTAAGTTATATGCTAAAGTACTTTAATAACTTATGCAGTGATAGCATATGCATGTTAAAGGTACGAAAATTCTGAATCGATCATCAATGTCACATGCATTATCAAGCAATTTATCATATGATATTCGTCTTATATATTTGCACTTTTTTACGGATAAAATGAGAAATACAATGAATTTGAATTTATTTAAATACTGTAGCTATGAAATTTTGCAACAATATCTTTGGTATTATGATATAAATATTATGATTAATTATTGATATCTTCGTTAATTAGAATCGATATCGATATTACGATCTACAACAATGTTAATTAAAAATATCTTCAAGACAAACATATGCAACAATGGAGTTGTAATGTATGCACCTAATTTAATCTTCCATTTATATCCACCGTTGCTGCATTTTTCGGTGGTGGCATATTTAAACATTATAACCCTTGTTCACGCTAATATTTTTAATAAATCACATAAAGAAATTCATATTGATCTGATTAAAACACATATGAATATACCGCTTGATGAATTCCATCTGTATGGAAAATAATGTTTCGATCATAGTGAAGTCATTTTTGTAATGTGAAGATTTGCAAGCAAATATATTAATAAACATATAAAATTTAGTTATATTCTATATCAATCTGTGCATTTTTATTTTACAGGTACTTATTTTTCCGTTGTCCCAACATATCAGTTATTTTCAATCACCTTAGATTTGCATTTTTTTTAGATTTATTCTTTAAAATTATAATTGTCTTATTTCACCATTTTTTCTCTTTTTTCTTTTTCATTTCATGAAATATTAGTTGTTTTTCACTTCTATTTTTCGCTTTTAAAGATTCACAAAATAGCAATTTACATCGAATTTTGATGTAATCTTTTTTTTTGCGAATCTTTAAAAGCATATTGTGTTAACATGTGCTATTTTTAGAAGCATTCATTCATTCTCATCCTGTTCAATTTCTTTCCCTAAAATCATCTTCCTGTTCCTCTGCTCTCTTGGCTAGCTAAAATATAGGCCAAGTCTTATTGACTCCCTAAAACCTACTTTTCCCTTCCTGAAAAAGAAATAGTCAAATCATTTTGCACCAAAATATTCAAATCAATAGCCAGCAATTAAGGTATAATTAAACATTGCTAAAATGATTCACAATTGCTGAATAAAGGCAGCTAAGTGTATTATTTATAACGAAATAATTTATTTGTCAGAGCGGAATATTAATTCTACATGTTTCTCATTTTACTTGAAGTAAAATTTCATCATTTTATTATATCAATAAAAAATCATTTAAAGGCATGAACCTGTTATATCATCAGAACTATGGAATGAAATTGCTAACATTATGGCTTTCATAAAAATAGGCCTCAGAAAAGAAATAGAAATCAAACTTCACGTTTAACCATTACTGGCTCATTATTATTGATTAGATTATACTTTCATCTTCCAACACACAAAATGCCTCCTGAGGCTTATTTAATGCTTTTGGCAATGGCCTTCTATCCCATTTTCACTTTCATTTTATAATTTGTTAAATACCGTATAGATTCTATAAACATGTTTTTAAATTCAATCATCATTTTATAATGATATTCGTTCGAAAATTTTTTAATTTCCACTACGGTTTGACTTGCTATATTTTGCAACAATTGTTGAACAATGACGAAGAATAGCTGTATTTTTTTTTATTGTTAAGAATCTATCAAAAAAGGATTTATTGTTATTGATAAATGCAATATTAAATGGTGCGAGAAATTTAACTCCATTTGATTGATCTTACAATTTTTGATATTTGGTAGAATTATCAGTTTGGTCTATTTCTTACAGTATAGAAGTGAGTTTCGTCACAGTGTACTTACTGCTGACCACTTAACTTATTATTAGCGCCGCTGAAGGAAGGATATAATTCAGAAATCATTTATTCGTTACAGCTTCTTTTTATACTATTTTCCTATCCTTTTTTTCCTGTCCATCTACTATTTCTAACTAATATCAGATAGCCTAAATATTTCATAGCTGTTTTCCTCTCGTGCTATTTTAACTCTTCAAGCTAATATGGTTAATTTAACATTTACATTATATACGGCAAAGATTCATTTTTAGCCACTCCAATAAGATTCAATTTTCTATACAAATTTCTACGTCATTACAGAAGAAAAGTTTACACCAAAGAAATTTTATGAGAATATTAGGATCAATTCATATTGATAGTTCTTTACTGTAACATCGGATGATCAAAAGAAATAGACGATTAAATATTTCAGAGAGTAACAGGTAAATATCATCTATTAAGGGACAATTTATTCCTCTTCTCTGAAAAAATAAGTTTCTGGGATAATTTAATTTTTAAGTAATTGACGAATAATTTGAATAATTAAATAATTAATCTTTTTAAGCTTTCCATTATCCTTTTTTTCTCATTACATTTTTATCACGGCTTTTTTCTCTTTTATATTCCTCCCTTCATTTCATTTTATTTTCTCCCTCTGCTAGAAATTCTTCCTTATAGCATTTTTTTGTTTGTTTGTAATACAATCATTCAAAATTCTTTTTACATTAACATTTTTTTGAGCTTTCATCAATTTCTTGTAAAACAAAAAAACAATAAATAAAGCTAATAAAGAAGCAACAATTAGATCATTAGAAACGAGATAAGTTATTGAATTTTACCTAAGTTTTATTAACTGATAATTTCTATAGTAAATACAATTAGAAATCGAACACTAATTACCTTACAAGGAGAGTAATGACTATTAATGTGTTCGTTTTCAAAAGTAATACTTATGATAAAATTCTTCAATTTTCTGCAACATAGCAAAGATTAATATTTGTTATTTCTTTTAGATAAATACTGAAATAAACAATAAATTTGTATAGAAAATCATATTTTTCATGCTTCCAAAAAAATAGCCTCTCTAGTAATTCTTGCGATATGACATACTAATAGTGGCAGGACCTCATTTTATTCAATTTAGACTTCAAATGCAATAATTTCATTTGTAAAAAATGTAATGATTTTGAATGAAACAATCCAAATTTTATGGAAAGAGGACTTTAAATTGAAATTTAAAAAAAAAAAACTAGCCAATCCGTGCAGTAATATTGAATGTTACAACATTCATATCAATTTAGTTTTTCCTAAGGAAGAGTTGAGCGAGCTAAAGAACTCTTTCACCAATTAATTTACATCTTTGTTATCACATCTGCAAATACTATTCCATTCAATAACATTCCATTATTTTTTTCTTTTTTAATTTTTTTAATGACATTAGAAGATATAAATGAATGAAATAGGCGCAGTGTATGAATTACATTTGATAAGTTTTGATATGATCGAGCCACGAGAACCCTCGTACTATCGTCTATCAGCAATTATAAGAATTAATCAGATGATTAAGGCGCTGCTTCAATTAACATTTCTGCATGTCAGGAAGATGTTTGTGTTGCTATCATCTCAAATTGATTTAGTCAATTCACTTATTCGAGCTTATTAATGGCAAAAAATCTCATTAAAATGATTTGAAATACTAGATACTCTATCACTTTACAAAAAAAGGATTAAAGAAAAAAAAGAAACTGCAGTTAGTTAGCATTAGCTAACCATAGACACATCTGCGTAGTAAAAATAAAAAAAGTAGTGGTTATATTTATTTCTTCGAAGATAAGAGAATTTTATTTAAAGTAACTTAATAGTTTGTTAACGTGAATTTCCTCATCGGAGTAAAGAACGATTCGCACAATTTTCAGTCATCTTCACAAAATATTTTTAATTTTTTATCAACATTGAGAAAAACAGGATTTTTCATTGCAATGCAAACTTATTTTCGAAGATTTCTACAATTCCCTGAGACAATAAATGTCTGAGAGATCAATACACGTCATATTTTCAAGCATTTTATACTTTAGAGAAGTTGCAAAACATTCATTCATATAATACTTTTGCGGTATTTCGAAAATTGCTTTAAATGTCTGGGAAATATGAGATGAAGAAAAGGAATGTCCGTCTCTAGCAGTGTCAAGCATCATTAATTGCGGGAAAAGATATTTTGTAAATTTTTTTTCAATTTTGTCAGCAATCTTCGGTACATCATTTACTTCCTTATTTCCTCAATTAAACTTACGCTTGATTTTTCCAATATTTCAGTGCTTTTAATGTTGGCCCATTCGCACCGTTATATAACTATGATATTGTTCTCGCCTTGCGGAAATTTATTCCGAGGTTTATGAGTTATTTTATAAGTTATGTTACGTCAATTTAATACTTTATCATTTCATGAGCGGTAAGTTCTTTAGCTCTAATTTCAAATTCCAATATTCAAAATTTTCATCTCAACGAAAGTAACACCAGGAAAATTTGAGCTCCTCCACAAATTAACAGAGGAAATTTTATTTGAAAAATATGTATTAACAAAACTTCTCGAAATTAAACAGCTAATTATCCCGTAGCAACTGTTACAACATATCATAATTTGAAATGCTGGAATTTCCGAATTCCCATTCTCAAAAACTTTACATCACAAATAACATTCACATACGTAATGAAATACTTAAACAGAAACACACAACTGAAATTTAATTTTGATTTATAGAAAAAATTTGGAGAACATCAGTCTGAGATACAAAAATAAAAGTACCAAACAGGATATTGAATACACTGAGTTAATTTTGTAGATAAAGAATTCTGAACATTACGGACATTTTAAAATTTTTTTCAGGATTCTAAAAAGAAAAGTTTGTAGTATACAGCTAGCATATTTCGTAGTATTATTAATATTCAGATAAATTACCCGTGCCTTAGAAATATAATTAAGAGAACAGGGAAAATGAAATGATACGTTGAGGGATTGCATAAAGTATTCAAATAGAGTGAAGTATGTAAAATAGTAAAAAGCTCTGCACTGATATTAATTTACATACCTGTAAAAATCAGATGAAATTTTAATAAATGAGGACAAGAATGAAAAATGAACCGAAACACCTCCCTTTGTAATAGGAAAAAGGTGACCCGTAAATAATTACAAGGACAAATTTAATCATAATATTTAGATATATGAAAGCAATGCAATATATGAGAAAATTTCTGCTTATAACTAAAGCAATAATTTCAAGGGAAAAGTTTCAAGTTCAACGACTTTAACAGTACAATGCTTTGAAAGTTTTTGAATTTTCCAATTCTTTAGATTACCTTTAAAGTTTACGGAAAATGACAACGATATTATAGAATAAGAATTGATGGAATGGTAAGTGGATAAATTTACTGTAAAATAATAGTAAAAGATTAAGTATTACATAATCCATGCTTAAAAATTTGTTTAGCATAATGATAAGTACAAAATAAAATTGACATAAAAGAAGGCGCACTTAAATCGTTAAAAAGCATCCCGAACTGCTATCAATTACAAAAAAAAAAATTTAAAAAAAAGTATGAAAAACGCTTTCCTGAGTATTTAAAGGATAGCAACTACGAGAAATTCAAATTGAAAAGCTTTTGAAGTAGCCAAATCGTCTGAGATGAGTAGAAGTGTGGATGATTTAAGACTTTTGTAATAAAAATACCCAAAAAATGAATGATATTTAAGAAAAAATCGAAGAAATTACTCACTCATCTGTTTAATGATATTGAAATTTTTTGTTTTAATAGTAGTGATAGCATTTTGAGAACGATTTCGACATGAATTTCGATGTATCTGCGGTCCACACAAATGGGGTGATTCAACAAGAAGTAACATACATGATGATACTTATCGGGAAACAAATTTTTAATAAAATTACAACTAAAATCAACGTTTTATACTCAAATCCAGTGGCTCTTCATCTACTGATTCCACTATCTCATTTGATATTTTCATTTCATGCAAAGAGGTGTTGCGCAATATTGGTGTTGCCGCTCGATATAATAGTATCGATTGTTGACAGTTTTGAACAAAAGCATTTCGTACTGCAGTTGCTGCTATCGGTAAAATAGGTGGTTGATTGAGTAATGAGGCAACGGAGCGATGGGTTTCAACGATGGATGGTTGGGTTCGAGACAGAGTGGCTGATTGTGATTGTAAGCCGTTTGCCTCATTCTCCGACCTCTGTTGACTACAACTTCCACTACCATATCCTTTTTCTACATCATCATGTGGTTGATTTTCAACAGAAAGTGGCGAAATTAATTCTTGCACTGGTTGTTCTAATTGCTGCTGTCCTTGCATAAAGCCACAATTTCCTAACACTAATAATTCGGTGTCAATGTTTCTCGATATATTATCACTTATACCTGTTCTTATGGTATTTGAGATAGTGCTATCATCTGAATTAGATGCAACGGATGATGATGAGGAACAACATGTAGTAGGCCAAATTGTTATTGCTTCAAGACTTTGCTGATGTACTGCATTTTGCATTCTCAACTCGCATAAAATTGTATGCAAGAGTTGTGGAGCTGCAGCACGACAGTCTTCCGAAAATGTTTCTTGAAATAGATCACTCAAGCGATTGTGAATAAATGCAACCAATTCCGGATGATGCATGAGGGGTTTGTCGGACACACACATACCTGCAGCGCCGATTAATGCTACCTGTTGATTGGTCAATTTTAAAGTGTTAAATTTTTGCAAAAAAATATTTAAAGGTGAATAGAAATACTGATGAATTTGTTCGATTGGTGATTGAAGCATTAAGAGAGTTTTGTCGGAGTTGAGCGATGAAAGCATTGCTAGTACAATCGTTTGAAATAGTGTACCCTGAAAGATCACTTGATTTTTCCTTTATTGCTTTCCTCTTTTTATTAATTTAACAAATTCTTGCGTCTTTTTAAGCTTTCCCTTCAATCACGTCATCTTGCAGTAAAAATGTGAAAAATTAAGTTCGATCATCCTTAAACATGTTTAAAGTCGGCTAGAAATACTAAAAAAAAGAAATAGCTTACCCTTAACAGCTGAACTCGATCTTGATGATGTAACATACTGAATCCTGGAATTGACTGAGAGAAATCGTAAGCTGCTTTTATTGCATGATGAGCATTTACCCTGCAATAAAACTAATAAGTTATACATTCTCAGACAGCTAAACTCCTAATAGCTCTTTCCTGTATCATTTATGGATTGCTTTGATTTTGATTGGACTATCACCTAATTTGAATGGTTTTAGCTGAATAATTAAAAAGAAAAAGAAAAAACAGGACTTCAGCTAATACTTAATTACCAATATTAACCATTCAAACTATGTGATAATCCAATCAACCATAATTTTATAGAGTCCCTTCAGAGAATTTTGGATAGTGTCGCGAATTTCGATTCGCGAAACTTCAACCATACAAACAAATAATGAAATAAATTTCTTATTGTAAACAAATGTTCCTAATGTCATGACTCATTTAATTAATTTTGCATTCCTTCAAATTATTTCTCATGACATCCTCGTGTTATCTAAATCCACATCTTCGTATTCACATATTTTGGTACGGTATTTCCTTTGTTAGCAATTACTCAA
>UPTC01000454.1:0-37777 GCA_900537255.1 Acanthocheilonema viteae
TATATATAAATCAAAAAATTTGCAAATTTATTGAGAATATTGTTTTTTTCCTTTTTTTAAAAAAACTGACTCCGATTTAGGTGTGATTCTGAAAAGATAATACGCCTCAAATATTTTGTTTTTGTAAGCAAAAAATTAGTTCACAGTATGCAACTGTCACATACTCATTGTTACTCTTAGCAACCAAGTAAGTTTCTTGCGTGATGTAAAAAGTAGTAATTTATTGGTTCTAATATTATATTAATGGAAAAATTTTACACGTACAATAGAAATTTTTAGTCTATGAAATTTATTACTTACCCGTCAAATATTTTAAAAATTCGTGGAAACTTGATTGGAAAAAGAAGAGCTGAGAGAAAGTTGGTAGTACAATATTTATGATTTAAAATTCATAAATCTAACTTCTTAATCTTACTATTTTAGATTTTTAGAATTTAATCCTCGAATGATTTGTGCTTGCCTGAAACTTGAAAAAAACTACTATTTCAAGCAAAAATAATTGAGATATTGATGTAAATTCATGTTGGTTAAATATGAGATGACGAAGGAAGGGCCCAGAATGAAATGTTATGATAACTTTCTTTTTCCGCCAAGCATATCATTTCTTTGGATAAAATATGTTGGTATGCGTTTAGAGTGTCTCTGAGATGTGTAAATTTTAACTGAAAGATACGATAGGGAGCGACGAGAGGACAGCAGCCATCATGTCGTCGATATTATTCGGGCCACTCTCATCGAGCAGTTTAGTTACCCGCTACCGATATATTACGATAGAAAGAAAGGGACAGCAAGGAATCTCTGCTATCAATCACCAGATTCTCCCTAGTGATAATACCGAAATTTTTTCTTCTTTCTGCACTGCACACAAAAAAATCATTATTTCCATTTAATTACATGAAAGAGTGATGGTTCCATCATATATTTCCAGTTGGCTTCTATTTGTAAGAAGTATATTTTGGCCCTTTTTTTGACAGTAAAAATATGAATAATTTAAAAGAAGAAACCTGAGATGAAGGTAAACGGAGCACTGAACCGGCAATTGAATTACCGACCGCATGGCGTAATACTGCTATTGACCTGTAAAACAGATTCACATTCTATTTTTAACATTTCAATGAAATTAATTTTGCTAGAGAATGAAAAAGAATGAAAAGGGAAGGGTAAGCTCAAAATGAGAGATAGAAAAATTAACAAATTGCTATGTAAAATGGTTTCTGACTTCATTCACTTAACAAATTCCTTCCAAAAGCAGTCACGTAAAGTGAAGAGTAAGTGATGTCGTAATCTGCTGAAGATGCCCAATATAATTATCAGGACTGCTGAACCGGCAAAAACAAAAGTTGAGAAACTTATCGACAAAGTCATCATCTTTCGCCACTGTTTTAAAAGAACTATGAACAAAATACGAATTCAGGAAAAGAATAATCAAGGGAAAAATAATGTGATTCGAACTTCATATCGAGACAGCTGGTCAGAACTGGTTACAATATATCAATTAAATTCCGAACCAACAGCAAAGAAAAGATGAGGAGGACAAATAGACGGAGGTATGGACGATAAAAAAGGTATTTTAAATTTAATCATTGAAGCTAGAGAAGCTCTCATAATATCTCATAATTGACGTGACATCGCAGCACACCTGCTGGTACCTCAACAATTTCTTATCACTGGCCGTTCAGACTTCATCATGACAAGCCGATATGACCAATCAGCGCTTGGTGAGTGATTGCGTGTGAGTTTTCGCCACTAAGTCACTTTACGACTCTAACAAGCGAATAGCTTCTTTTAATAAATGATATAAAATACCTGCGTAAATTGTCTAAATCGTTGGATACCATTGATTCTGACCTGATTGCTGGCGCAGCATTAACACCCACAACTACCATTGTTGGATGTATTCTGCGTTTCGGATATGATATACCGGCTAGCAAGAGAAAAATAATAATAATAACGGTTGTTGGCAGGCATTGAACCCGCATTGGGTTTAGTTTATCGCTATCATAAACAGTTTTGTTCCGTTTGTATTTCTTTATTGCTTAATTGGTGTGATTGTTGACTGATCCACAGTTCCCGAGGTGATTTGCTTTATTTTAGTGAAATCCTTGAATACTTGTCTATTTTCCCAAACAGCGTCGCGGGATAGGAGAAAACAGAGAACAGTGTATTATTATGGAAATATTCCTTTTAACTGCAGCTATAAGTGATCGAAATGATATGGCTTCTCGACTTGAATTATTTAATCCACTTTAAAATATACCAAATTGCATTGCATAAGTTAGCAAATAATTTCACATATATGCCAATTGAGTTTATTTAAGACAAAGATTAACTGAGAGAAGCAGCGAAACAGAGAAAGTAAATATAAATTGGGACAGAAAAGTATCGTTGACAAGTCAAAAACAACAAATGATTGGTTGGGAGGCGAGAAGTTTGCCAACAAATCTTTATAACAAATAAAATTAGTGATTTGTTTTTTCCTTCTTCTTCTAAACCAAACGGAAAAAGAGAAAATTTGCGGCGGAACGTGGAAAGTTTTAGAAGATCCGCACTATCCGTCGGGATGAAACACCACGAAAAGCAGAAAGTTGGAACGACAGGAACTGTTGTTATATGATGGGTATAACTGAAATTCAAATTTCCGCGTTCAATATCAATCTGTTAGAAATTGATTGCAAACTGAATAACATAACAGGACGGAGTTACGGGAAGTAGTAGTTGTTGTGATAGTAGAATAGCAGAAGCAAAATTTAAAATATGACAGGAAAAAATGAGGACTAATTCCTTTCTGGTTTTCCCGAATGCACGCTGGCGGAATGGAAATGAAACAGTGAAGGATGCTGGAATTGATAATGATGTGTTGGGAATAATAACAATAACAGTGACGGTGATCCTACCGATGAACACAGCAATCTCAGCGGTTCACTGAGGCAGTCGTAGCACGAGAAAATGTGGAGGAACTTTTTCTCCGTAATCTTTTGCCGTGATCTGTGCGCGCGCAAATGCTCAAGTAGAAATTTTCAATTTTCGCACACAATCACACAAAAAATTCTTTTCCCCCCAACCTTTTCTTGTTTCTCTTTCAGTTGAAATGATAGCAGCCAGGAAATTGTCCTCGTTGTCGTCGTCGTCGTCCTCGTCGTCGTTGTCGTCGTCGCTGAGGAAGAAAAAAAGAAGGGAGAGACGAATATTTCTTCTAGTGATCGTCTCAAAGGTTCAATTCAATTTCAATCGTTGCACTATGTTAGCAGTGGCAGCAGTAGTCGCTAACGTGATAATGATGTTGTTGTCGCCGATGTGATCCGTCTGTTCCCGTTATTATAGTTATGAGGGTTGGCTACTGTTTGTCTGCACTAAAATTGGGCATTCCTTATTTGAATATCTCCTGAAATTCATTCTTCTTTTTCTCCTCAAATTTTATAATTTTTAATTATTAAATGTCGATCGATGACCACTTCGGACTCGCTAAACTTGCCTCATTCATTTTTCAAGCCAATTTTGCTTTTTTTAGTTATGTTAGATGATTACTTGCTTCAATAGTTATTTGTTGACATAAATACTTCTCGGTTCTCAATTCCCAAACAGATAGTTTTGCGTGGCCTCAATTTATGGGTGAATGAAGCTCACTGAAAGATGTTGCGGAAATTTGTGGCAAGTTCAGAGATATTAAGCGAAAAAAGGAAACAGTCGTAATTGATGTAAATCGACGTGTTGTTATCCACGCGAACACACGCATAAATACACACAGTACTTCGATAAATAAATAAACAGTTTACTTCCGGCGATAGAACGCTTGCAGAGAGGATTTGAGGACCTGAAATTTCAAACTAACTTGTTCATGCGGCGAATAGTTTTGCACAGTGTGAAATGCATAACATGCAAATAAAGTAAGTGCGGATCTGTGTGTATGCTTTATTTTATTTACCCGAGTTTATTTTCAATCAGCTACCTCATTGCAAGGAGTAATTTAAACAAACTCTCTCAGAAATGTATGTTGAAAGAAATTTGAAACCAAATTTACAGTTGCTGAGGAGAAGTACCCATGATAAGTTTGATTTGGGAATGTAATGGTGTACAGCGAGGTATGATCATGCAAATGTTCCAATTTCTTCCAACTATCATTCAGACTACTGGTCAAAAGGGTGGGATAAAACGATCATTCTCATGGAAGGACGTACGTCACCACCAGTAGCTTCAGAACATAAAAGCTCTCTTTTAATCACAAATTTTCTGCAAACTTCGAGCTAGAAAAGAATGAAATAACTTCACCTACACGGACTTATATCAAAATTTACATAGGGTTGTTGAAAAGTAATTGAAATTATTTATGAAGCGTTAAATGATGGAAAAGATGTGAGAGAAGTTTGTGCATAGTAGTGAAGAGAACGGAGAATTGGTGGAAGCCGTGAACGCAACTGAACAAAAAGCGAAGAGAGGAAAGAAATGATATCACATTCCACAAATTTACTGTTGTTGTTTGCGGGTGTTTATACGACAATTTGTTAATGATAATGAAAAGAGATAATCACCTGCACCCTCCCCTCTCTCCCCTCCTGTCCGTTTGTACCCACCCGGAATGCTTCCTTCTACCCGAAAAGACAAACAGATAGTATATACGTATATAAATAATGATCACTTACCCGAGCGGAGAGATGGTGTAGTTTGGAAGGGATGGGAACGATTAAAACAGGTTAGATTGATACTCGTGTCGTTCGCTCTCATGTTGCTCGATATGGCTGCTCATTGTTATTAATGACAATGATGGCGGTGATAGCAGTGATAATGAGAATGGTGATAGTGATGATGATCAACACAGACGTTTCATTTAATCAACACTATCGGGCCGCAATACGTGATAGTGGTTGTGATAATAATAATAATGATCATTTTTGCTTATTAATCTCATCACATCATAATATCTTCTGGGCAACAAATGGTGAATACTTGTGCATTTTTCGGTAATGATTTCATGAATATTTCGTGCATTAATAGATAAGGCAATTGGGAATTTTTTGTTTAAAGAGGAAAGATGTAACATTACTATATTGTTGATATTCGAAGAATGCAAACAAAAAACAGATTCGAGAATGGAATTTATAACATTTAATAAAACAATAAAACATTGAAAGAAGTCGATTGATAACCATGTGATTTTAACGCTGAGTATGATGTTCGCATTTGCACTTTGCTAACGTTCCGGCGTAGAAATAGTAATAACAAACGAAAAATAAGTCAAAAGTTTAGTTTGAAATGATTTTAAACTTATGTAAAAGCATATGTAGTGGCATTTACGCGATATCTGATCCGTTGATTTTGATGATTTGAACTGTTATTTCCAAATGTCGTTCGTCACTAAACTGCAGATTTACTGCTCTCTGAATCCTTATCGAAAATCAATATCACCGGGGACCTTGATAAAAGAAATTTCTGCACAATATTAGCAGTAGACAATACCGGAACATCTTAGAGCATTAGTCTTTTGCAAAACTCTTGAGAAATATTTCGGTGTGACAGAACGGTTGAAAGTGCTGCCACAGCGCGATGAAATAAATAATCAGTGGGAAAAAACAAAAATGAAAGATAGCAAAAAATCTGAAAGAGAGAATGATTTTTCATTTTCTCATTGATATTCATCCATCATTACAGTACAGATACAGTACCAATAAGCAGCAGTTACCATCAACCAGCACCAAACATTATCACTGTCACACATATTTTCCTCTATTTATCGATACTGTACTGCTAACTTCACAACAGGCATCGCTTAGTGCTCCTCGCCAAATTTGAAATTTATAAAATATGCAAATTTGTTAAATAAACTTTGGAAAGAAAATAACAATAACAGCTGAATGAACTCGATTCTGTTGACGTCAGATTAGTTACATTGATCAGCATTCTTCTAACATGAAACCAAAATGCACTATTTGTTATACAAAAACTGTGAAAAACATATTTAACTTGTTTCTCGAAGATAGCATTGTGCTTATATTGAGGTCAAAAAAGGTTATTTTAATACCTGCACTTAAATGACTGTCATTACGTTTAAATCCTTTCAAAACAAAATCAGAAATCGTCAATAGCAAATCAATTTACAGCTTGAAAATTTGAGCATATAGCACTGCTTTTTTCGTAATTCTATTTCGCTATACTCCTTTCTAAAAAGACATTGAGTTTTATAAAGTGAAAAATTTATCTTTCTTGAAATTTAGCTGCATTGATTTCTTTCCACCGAAACTATAAAGTATTATGTAAGATGACTGTAAGTTCAGTTCTGGCATTGTGATAACTCTACTTCTGGAAAGTAATAAAAAATGGAAATTAATGTTCATTTTTGTTGGAGAAATAATTTACATTTCACTCCATTTAACAAACAATACTCAACCAAAAAGGGCTTATCAAATCTTATCGCTTAGACTACGAATGACTTGTACTGATCTTATCGTATCACTGTTGGATGTCTAACTCCGAAATATTAATTGGGTAAAAATTCAGTCATACCTCCCTGTACAGACCCATAATTCACCACTTTCCTTAACCACAGATTATTCGCATAAACAACCATAAATCAATTAGAAATGTTGAATTGAAAAGGCAAAGCAAAAAGAACAAAAAAAGAACGAGAAAGACGGACAGTAGAAATATTTTACAATATCAAAAGGGCGCACTCAGTACTTAATTTTACAAAACGCACCCATACCTTTCTTCGACGATATCAGTAAAATGACAGAAAGTATCAAATCTCTTAATTTTCATTTCTCCAATAACTTTCGAAGTCAGTAATTTTTTATCAAAATTTTGATTAAAAAAAGAAAGAAAATGATGGACAAATTTAAATTGAAATTTTTACTCCAAGATTTTATTAATTTCATCGCTTTGCTTTTATTTTGGTGCTCGTTCTTTTGCTCAGACTTCTTTCTGGGAATGCTAATGAAAAATCTCACTGAGGTCAATAGCTTCATCATATCAGTGACCAGAGATAGAAGTTAATCTATCTCTTTTCGGAAATCAGAGTAAAATTACTGTAAAATGCATTACACCGAGTGTCTCAGCGGTACCGGCACTGGACACGTATTCCCAATTTTGATTTAAATTAAAAATTTCCTTGGCATAAAATTTGCAATCAAATGATAACGAATGGAAAATTGCATAGTATGTGTCAGCCAATTATCATTTACAAAGAAGGAGTAACATATATTTAAGTCGATCAAAGGTTGCCAGAAAGTTCAGTTCCACGCTTAGCATCAAGATAGAATGCAGCATGTACAATATGCTATCACCCTGCGAAGCTAACGGATTTATCGAACTTCGAATTTTTACCAGCACAAATACACATAAGTCTGACGTTACCTCAAGTAAAAGTGATATAGAAATGATTAAAATTTCGTCATTGTAACACCATTTTATTATATATTAGTTTTTACTAAATGTTAACATAGGAATTTACAAGCAGTTACTAGGCACAAAAGATTACCATACATGCGTAACAGATGTGTGAAATAGTTTTTCACTTTTAATATTAATTTCACCAATTTCGTCAGACCACTGGAGCGGGACAACTAAAGCAGCACAATCTGTCCGTATTATAATTTGCAACTTTCGGTGAAACGTGGTGAGACGCGTAAAAGCATTTCACGTTTTTCCGCATGAGAAGGCTGCATGTGGGGTTGAAGTTTGAAATGGATTGGCACTTCGTTTTTATGTGGCATCTAAGATATGGCAATATTCATTATTGCTTGATGTGTACTCATTGTTGTTTTCTTTATGATTTGATGATACTACCGCTATATTTCAGAACGAAAATGCTTTTGATATGAATAATGAGTTAAGGAAAGCAGCTGTTATGTTCCTACGAAATGCCATTGGACGTATACTGGCCGACCGTGATATCAAGAAGAAGGTTGGTGTTATTCTAAGTTCTATAATCTCAAATTATTTAATTTCTACCCTATTAATTGCCGGTATATTTCAGTATATAAGTTAGATTTTGAGTCAAAATTGTTTTTCTCTTTTTGTTTAAATCTTCTCTCAGGAACATGCTCAATTACGAAAAGCATGCGAACAAGCAATTGAAGAGCTCTGTACCGATGGGATGGATGAAGGCCATAATATCACGATGAACGTACTACCATCAAAGGCTCACTTTATACATGCTGATCGATACTTTCTGCCCTTTGACCTTGCTTGCCATTCCAAATCACCACGAATTGTTATTATCGCCCTTGATTGTTTGCAGGTCGATTAAAAAAAATTAATTTTTCATCTTCTTTATTTGAAAATTCTTCAATTGAAAAAAAAGTATGAAAAAAATTGAATAAAATTCTTCAGTTGAAAAAAAAATATATCATTTTTTCACTAAAGCTAAGTTAAATCAAAACAAAGTAATTTTAGACGACTGGCACTGTGGACCGGTTTATTCATAGTAAGAATCATTGTTGTGGTGGTACCGATACTGTTCGTTTGTTCCTTTTCCTTACAATATTATCAGCATTTATTGTAGAAATTAATTGCATACGGTCATTTGGTGGGTAGTGGAATTGATGTGACAAATCCAGATCGTCTTTTAATTGATCGTATTGTCGAAGCCATATGTTCACCTTTCTATGGTCCAAATACGGATGAAGGTGTTCAACTGCAAATCTTGAAGGCTAGTATGAGACATTTCTTAATAACTTCATGCGATGAATTAAATAAAACGGCTTAGCGGCGACTATTATTGTGAACAATTTGTTTGGAAGGTAGTACGAAGGTATAATCGTGCTGTGTTAAATGATATATTGCATCAAGCAACTCGAGAAAGAATTTTTTCTTCTTTAAAAACTTCTAAAAATTTGCAAAAATTAGTGTGGTTTTTGTTATCATCATAATTTTTTATAAAAATTACATAACTTTAAAAATTTTATTTGTTCTCTCAGGTTGTGCTTTTGTGATCCTTTTAATGCAATAATTTATACACTAATCATATTTAATTTTCTTCAGTTTAATTTTATTTGCAGGCAATATTAGCAGTTGTACTCGCACCAACATGTGAAGTACATAGAGGTACGCTTCTTTTGGCAGTTAGAACATGTTTTAATATTTATTTAGCTAGCCGAAGTCCGATCAACCAGTCAACTGCAAAAGCTTCCTTAACACAGGTAATAAAAGTGTCAAAAAATCGGATTCCTTGTTGTGTATATGAATTTATTTATTGGTGTTATTTGGCGATGTGAAATAAATTGTTATTGAATTTTAAGGTAATTAATACAGTCTTTGGAAGTACATTGAATGCCGAAGATGTAACTTCATCGCCGCACCAAAATGATGAAAAAGTAAATAGTGTCGTTTCTAAATTTAAGCTGTGATTCGAGTTATTAGAATTATTTAAAACAAAAGTTTTTTAACCAGTTATATAGCTTAAAATATTTTATTCAAAAATATATCATCTATTCTAAACCTTATTACACTAGAGAACTTCCGACAATTTCATCATCAGGTTGTGCGAGCAGTCGTTAAGTATTTGGTAGAACAAGTATCAATGCATACGGATTCGGTATCAAACCATAGTAATCATCAGAATTCAACTTTCAATGTATGTTGTTTTGCTCTTCTTAAAGACATACATTCTTATTATATAAATCATACAATTAATTTTAAATATAATATATAAAATTTACCATCTCTCTAAACATTTTACCCAAAAGTAGAATAGAATATTTTAGTTAGTAATAACTGAAATATCAGTATCATCATCGCTTGCGTTGAACCCAGTATCAACAGCAGAATCAGGTGAAAATGTCAATGAAGATGTACCATCCACACACTTGCATTTCCGAACTGTGCAGGAAGAAGATGCATTCCTTTTGTTTCGAGCACTTTGCAGACTTTCAATCAAACCGATTCCTGAGCGAGCTGATCCGAAGTATGTTTTGTTTAAAAGGAAAGATGAAATTTTTATTCGAATAAGGTGGAAATGATGGCTAATTCCTAAGTAAGATATATTTCTAAAATTCACATTTTGAGGAATGATTCGGCTTTTTTTAGCAGTCATGAATTACGTTCAAAAGAATTATCGTTGGAAATGTTGTTGCTGATTGTGCAGAATCCCTCATCTTTGATACATTCCTCACAGCCTTTTGTACTAGCATTACGGCATTTATTATGTGTTTCACTTTCACGGAACGGTGTTTCGCCAGTTGTTACTGTTTTCGAGAAATCATTAGCCATATTTGTACAACTAGTCAATAAATTCAAAATGCACTTGAAGGTGCAAATTGAGGCAAGTCCATATTTTACTCAAAACAAAAATACGAAGGAGACCATTTGTATCGTAGCTATTTTAATATTTAGAAATAGTTTACAAAAATTCATAGTAATTAAAACATGGAGTGCATAACAAAATTTTCTCCGATTAAAAAGAATAGAAATATTTGTTGTAGATAATTACGAGCATTCAATGTCATATTTTATCCAGTTTTATTACTATTCCATTAGCAAATAAAGATAACCTGTTATGTTTCTGATCTCAGTTATAAATGTCTTATCACATTTTGTCAGATAGTTTCAAGTAATTCATGAATTCGTTACACTTTTTGGGTGTGATAAGTTAATTCTAGTTTATTGCTAGGCTATTTATGGTTTTAATAATATTTATTCTAATTTTGGCGCAACAAGCTGCTGACAATTGTAAAATTTTTTTCAGCATACCGTGGAACAAAGAGAAAAAAAAGTTTTGTGTCATGAGTGAATTATGATTGCGATCAGTCAACTAATACAATAAAAATAAACATGCGAATGTAAATAGCACTAACTTTTCCAGGTTTTCTTCAAAGAAATAATATTCTCAATATTGGAAAGCAGTTCAAGCTCATTTGAACACAAATGGATCGTAATCAATACGTTGGAAAAGATTTGCGAAGATCCACAAAGTATGGTTGATATTTATGTGAATTATGATTGCGATCTTACGGCAACTAATATATTCGAGCGTATCATTGATGGTTTATTCAAAGTTGCACAGGTTTGTGTGTATGTTAAATTTTCTCTTTCAGGAAAATTGTTAAAAGAAATACCCGAAAATTGTAATATTCTCATCAGTTAATTATCTGGTTTTTAAGTGAACGTTACGGATAGCTTGTATAGTTTTACATATATACTGTAGCATTTCTTTACGTCTCAAATACATACTTTGCGCAAGTTTATTACGAAGACTTTATATGCGATCGTTGTATGGACTGTTTGAATATGAATAGTTTTATACTTTTTGGATCTTGTACAAAAAATGCTATGATGATTGTACCGTAAATTTCTTAAGGGCATTTTTTAAATGACAATATTTAGCCTAATTTCACTATTCTACATTTTGCAAAAAATGAGAAATATATTTCTGACGACATATTTTAAAACAGTTTAATTAAGTGCTTGCGAAAATTTTAATTGCTATTTATAGGGAGGATCTACATCTGATTACGGAAGTTCAGCTGCTGTGTTACAAAAACAACGTGAACGATCTATGCGAATTCTGGGATTAGAATGTTTAGTTGAATGCTTGCAGTGTATGGTTGATTGGTTTGATGATATTAGTTCTAGTCGACCTGTTGTTGATGGTTTGTCTTCATTTTTGACAAGGACTTTCGAGAAAATATTTCAGAATAAAATTTTAGAATGTTTTACTTGAAAATTTTTTTTTTTTTTGAAAAGTTGGGAATTTTCAAAAATCTAAAACTTTCAGTTTTACAGTCTTATCATTTTTGGAAGAAAGAATTGCTTCAAACCTAGTTATGGATTGGTTAATTCAAACTTTTTATTTTAAATAATAAAAACAGTTTCTACATGTGCGTGTAATGATGTACGTGAATCTAATGCAAATCGTTTATGGAAACTTTTGCTTTTCAGAGAATTATTTAAAATATTTTGGTTTAAAAGGATTTTAAACATTTTAATCGGAAAAAAATTTGTGGTGATAATGTATTTTCGGGGTATTACTTTCGTATCCATACTTCCAGATACGGAAAGTATGGATGCATCATCGGCTGAAGCGGCGATGCTACAAACTTCAGCTGTGCATCAGTTTGAGCAGCTGAAGCAAAAAAAGGAAACAATGGAGCATGGAATTCATCTGTAAGTATTTTATTTTCTTTTACTTTCTTATATTATTATTTAGCAGAATTTATATTTGAAGATCAAAATTATTGGAAGAAAATGAAGTAAATTTTGAATTTTTCATGCGTTACATATTTCAGATTCGCTCGAAGAACTAGTCAAGGTTTGAAGTTTTTACAAGAAAGACAGTTAATAGGTACCAAACCGGAAGATATTGCCGCATTCTTTCACAATGAAGATCGATTGGATAAGACCGTTGTTGGTGATTATCTTGGAGATGGTAATGAGTAAGTTATTTGTAGTAGTTTACGAATTTCATTAAAATTCTTGTTCCTCTTCTCGCTATTCTTTTGCCTTATCATTTTCTTCTGGTTGCTTGAAGGAAATGAATGAGTGCGACATTGTTTGATCATTCAATTTGATGCTTTCTTTGTTCTTAGTTAATAAAAATTTGGACTACAGAATCGTTATATTTTCAAGGATTTTTGGAAGGTATATGAATTTGTTGAGGATTTTTATTTTGAGGAATTTGAGGAATTTTTAGATACTAAAAATTATGAAAATTCAAGCTTCAACAAACGAGTGATGTACGCCTATGTAGACCAAATGGATTTTTCGAGTCGAGATTTCGTTACTGCTCTGCGACTGTTCTTAGATGGATTTCGCCTTCCTGGTGAAGCCCAGAAAATTGACCGATTAATGGAAAAATTCGCTTCACGATATTGTGAATGCAATCCAAAGTAGAAATTAAGATGCGCATTTATTCAATACACTTAAATATCTGCCTAAAATCAATTTTTTTTTTGTTTCAAGAATCTTATTAAATCTCGAATTTCTTCTTTCGTAACTTTTGATGTATTTAAAAGGAAAGCTTAATTTAAAGCCTCGGTCTTTTCGCCTCTGCCGATACAGCATATGTTCTCGCATATTCAATCATCATGTTAACAACTGATTTGCATAGCCCACAGGCAAGATTTTTATTCATTTTATTGGATTTGACAATATGTCACTGATACTCCGATGTGTTCATAACTATGAATCAGAGCGCTACAGACATTGGACGTGCATTATCTGTTCTTTATATCTGTTCTGAAGTTAAAATTGTATCAAATATACATTTTCTCATATTTATAAGAACACTTAAATTCTTCCCTCATTCTGATATTTTTCCATTTTTAAAAGTGAGATTTTGAAATTTTTGTGTTGAAATTCGCTTTATATGTGTGTCTTTTGATAATGTTATAAAAGTATGAGTCTGGAAATAAATTTCTTCGACTTCATGAAATTTATTTACAGATTTACACTTATCCTTTTTCTAGTAGATAATTGTTTTTTAACATTTTCCTATATACCAGTTAGAAAAAGGAACTTTTAATATTTTTAGGTACGAAATAAGATGACAAAAGAGCAGTATATAGCAATGAACAGAGGAATAAATGACCAGTCTGATCTGCCACAAGAATACCTCTCCGATATATATGACGAAATTGCGGGACGTGAGATTAAGATGAAACCAGGACTCAATAAATTGCCCAAACAGAGTAATTTATTTATCGTTAAAGTAAACTTTTAGAAAAGAAGTAATTTAGGACATACTAATTAGTCATAATTTTAATGAAAAATTGAGTTAGTTGAAATTCGATTAAGAAATTTTTATGCAGATACAACGGCGACGTCAGAACGACAACGCAAATTACTTCAAGATGTTGAATTGGCCGCTATGGCTCAAACAGCTCGAGCATTAATGGAAGCTGCATCGCATTACGAAGCTGCATTTACATCTGCTTCACATTGCGAACATGTTAGGCCAATGTTTAAGGTAATGGATTTAGCAGTTGTACATTCTGATAAACACACTATTAAAATATTTAACTGGAATAAAAAGAAAATATAAAATTATTAATTTTAGTAGTAATTGCCATTTTTTTCGCAATCATTACTGACTTTTCATTTCCGTTTCATTGATGATGTACGATGCCACTGTTCACTGTATTTTGGAATTTCAATTCAGCCCACTTTAGATTGCTTGGACTCCTTGCTTAGCAGCATTCAGTATCGGATTACAAACGTCAGAAGATGAAAGTGTCATATTTTGGTGTTTGCAAGGATTTCGTCTTGGTATCAAAATTGCCTGCATATTTCGTTTAATTCTGGAACGGAATGCTTTTATACAGGCATTAGCAAGGTTTTCTGCTATATTCGATGTTTGATTTTTTTGTTATAATTTTTCATGATAAACAGATTTTATGGTTTTCTGTATGTTTTTCGCTACTTCATTTATTTGAATGTTACATATTATGAATTGTACTGTATTTTTGTGAATTTAAAGATTTACATTGTTGACTGCGAAAAATTCTATGGTGGAAATGAAATCGAAGAATATTGAATCAATCAAATTATTATTAACTGTTGGCGAAGAAGATGGAAATTGTCTGGATGAATCCTGGATTGATGTCAATTTTTTTTATATTTAACATTTTAAAACAAATCATGTTATTACTTTTGGAAGATTTTTAAATGCATTCTTTCATCCAATTTTTTTTATCCAATTATTAATTAGATTATGAGTAGAAAGGGAAGTAAAAAATGAATCATTCAATCATAATTAGTCATAATCTTTTGTTTTTTGCTGATTGATAGGATCATTCCAGAAAAAATTTCGATGCAAATTTCAGGTGCTCAAGTGCATTTCACAGTTAGAATTAGCACAAATGATTGGTACTGGTGTTAAAGCTTCTAATAATCCGGTTGTTAGCGGTTCTTCGATGCAATGTAATTTAGTCTCATTTCGATTGTTAATTACTAGCTGAATTATTTGCACTTTTTGATGGAAGTAAACATCATTTAAAAAGTCATGTCATAGATTTTATAGATGGTTTGAAAACTACGACTCACGTGGATGAACGGATGTTACAAGAATGCTTGGGTGAAACTACCTCGCAGAGTGTTGTCGTTGCTGTCGATAGGTAATTAAATTGGTTATTTTTTTTCAGTGCGTTCACTCATCATTTTTCAACATTTTCCAGTATTTAACTGAATATCTCTTTAAATACAATTTTTTGGTACTAAACGCTTATTTCACCCAATCTTTTTTTGGATTCTACCTTCACCGTACTCTTGTAAGACAAATGCTTGAGAATGAACAACTTTTAGGATATTTCAAGGATCATCAAGATTGGATGGTGATGCTGTTGTACATTTTGTGCGAGCTTTATGTGAAGTTTCAAAGGAGGAATTATCAACGAGTGGTAATCCACGAATGTTTATGTTACAGAAAATAGTTGAAATATCATTCTATAATATGAATCGTATTCGTTTGCAGTGGTCTAGAATATGGACCATTTTAGGAGAACATTTTAATAAGGTGAAAATTTTTTTTCGAACTTTTACTAGATGCTATCTTTTTATGTATTTATTTAATTTTGCTTCATATTAAATTTCCAGAAATTTTAGGCAGGCTGTAATGCAAATGAAAATATATCACATTTTGCTGTTGATGCACTAAGGCAATTATCGATGAAATTTTTGGAACGAGGAGAATTGCCTAATTTCCGTTTCCAAAAGGACTTTTTGAGGCCGTTTGAGATTATCATGAATAGAAATAGGTATCAGTTGATTTTCCATTTTCCTCATTGGAAAGCTGAAATACATCTTAACTTGGTTAATCTCATGTTTAATTAACATTTCATGATTGTCAATCGCTTAAAAAACATCTTTATTTTTGTGGAGTATCTTTGAATAAAATAGTGATTTCTAAAACAGGGAAATTGAATGCAAATTTCAGAGCGTTCCAATCTCGAGAATTAGTTGTCGAATGTATCAGTCATATGGTAAACACACATTATAATAAAATAATATCCGGTTGGAAAAACGTTTTTTCCGTTTTTACAATGGCAGCTAGTCTAAACGATGAAGGAATCGTTGAAAGTGCATTTACGACAACCAATTTTATAATTAGTCAGTTTGTAAATGTTTCGAAAAAGTTCAAGAATTAAGACAAGTGGATAAGCGAGGGAATTCCGGAGATTACAACTTTTCAGCTACGGTATTTGCTGCACAATTCGGCAATGCATTGGATTCGTTTCAAGATGCCATCAAGTGTTTATCAGAATTCGCGTGTAATACAAGTTTCCCGGATATATCCATGGAAGCAATTCGACTGATACGACTTTGTGCAACATATGTTTCAAGCAATCAGCAGCAGTTCATAGACCATCAGTGGGAGGATAGTGCAAATTTGCAAGACAGTCAACGGATTTTCTTACGTGGATGGTTTCCAATTATGTTCGAATTATCATGTATTATTGGAAGATGTAAATTGGACGTCAGAACAAGGTATTTTTCGATCTTCTTCCTTCTTATGAGCTAACATATTAGTTGGTAAATAGCTGATATTACCAGTCATCGCGGAGATAATCAATCTGTCTGCATAATGGTAATGGGTGATGATTATATATATCAAAAAGATTTTTGTAAGATTTCTCAACAATATAGTATTAAAAAGTTTGTCAAGAACTATTTTAGATTACACTTGGAGTAAATAATTAATCTTCAAGTCAAAAATTGTTCATTAATGTCTTTGATTCATAAAATTTATTTGCTTGAAAGTTTCGCATATCCATTTGATTTGGAAATCTTTTGAGTTTAATAAAAATATCGAATAATTGTATATTATTTTTTTTAGAAGAAAGTCAGCACAATGTATTTTTTTTAAAAAGTTCAAATTGAGCAATTTTATTTGTTTAGTGATATTACTTTTATAGAAGTTTGACTGTTATGTTCGAAATTATGAAAACCTTCGGGACAGAATTCAAAGATGAATGGTGGAAAGATTTGTTCCAAGTTGCTTTTCGAATCTTCGATGTCATGAAGTTGGCTGAGGAGCAAAATGAGGTGAGTGTAATGCAAATAGACCAATAGACGACATGTTCGCATAGAAAAAAGCATACAAATGTGAGTTACAATATATATTTTTTGTTTCAGAAACGAGAGTGGATGCGAACAACATGCAATCATGCTCTTTATGCCGTTGTTGACGTCTTTACTCAATATTATCCAGTTTTATCAACAATTTTGTTAACCAATATTTACGAACAGTTATATTGGTGTGCACAGCAAGGTATTTTATTACCACTTTAAAACCATTGAAAATAATATTACATATTTCACTTTAAAAATTTATAAATTTTTATTTCATTTTTTTTGCAATTTAATCAAGTTTATGTTAATCTAGCTTATTTAGGTCATAATACATTGCGCACTACATTTAATTTTAAATATTCATTTTCTTTAGAAAATGAACAGTTGGCTCGTTCAGCAATTAATTGCCTGGAAAGCTTGCTTCTTCTCAATGGTTCCAAATTTACAATTCAAATGTGGAATGAAACGATTACCTTAATCACTAATATTTTTAATATAAAACTTCCTCATTCGTGAGCTTTTTTTGCTGTTCTTGTATTACGATAACTTTGTCATTTAATTATTGACTTATATCTATTAACACAATGTTTGATAGCTTTCCAAGATGTTCTTTTCATGATTGCTTTAGTATGCTTGATTCTACGCTCTACTATAGAAGTAGTGGAATTGAAAAACTTTTCTTCCGTAAATGGTGGTATTTTACTGTTAATATATTTATAAGTTGGAGTGAATAGAATAATAGTGTAGCTATAACATAAACGAATATAGGGGATATGTTTTGACAGATATGAATTTCAATTTGGAAAAAGATTCTTGTGAACAAAATTGTATGATTTTTCACGATAGAAAACCAAAAATTGGCAAATTCTAAAGGAGAAATATTAACAGGCTACTTACATGGGGACCGGAAGATGTTTTAAATACGTTTATTATACCAAATGGTGAAGATTACCAATTGCGTAATGATGGTACTCATCAAAGAATGTTTAATTCGAGGTTATCACTACATTTTTTATCCTAAATAGTTGCTTTCGGATTCAGTTAATTTAAATTTTTATTAATTTGATTAAAAAATCAGAAAGCAGACTGTATTATATTCAGATTATAATTCTTCAGAGCATTTAGCTAAAATGTCTTTTAATCATAACTTAAATATTTTTTCACATCACCAGTTTAGAGAATTACTCAGCTATAGTGCGAAAGGACCTAAATTTCAATTTTTGTTGCAATGAAGAAGTGTATTTTGCAGCAGTAATGATGCACTGTTTACAACATTACTGGTTCGATGTGTTGTACAACTGGAATTGGTCGATGCTGTAAATAGTATTATATTCGGTCATGAATCAATGAAAAAGGTTGATTTTTTTTTGATTAAAGTATATTTTGAAATTCCAAAAAAAATTGATTTTATACTATAAGTCTCAATATTATCTATTAAAGTAAGCAGTAGGCTACAGTTGATATTTCTTTGTTGTTTCTTATGTTGTCCACTTTCTCCAATAATATTTTTAAGGATGAAATGAGCACAAAGACTATTTCATCTACAACGGCAAAACTGGAATCAGGGAGTAAATCTATTGAACAGAAACTGGCGAATGGAAACTTTGAACACGAAGTTGTTGATAATGTGGAGAATGGGACTTTAAAAATTATGGATGAAGGCCTCTATAAATACATTGGTACCATTTTATAATCGTTCAGCTATGCTCTTATTTAGCAACTTTATGAAAAGCAAACTTCTTTAAGAGTGAAATGCAATTGTCATAACTTCTGGAAAAAGCATTTCATTTGTATGTGTTTATAGGTAAAGGTTTTTCTATTATTATTCTTCAAATGTATCCAACTTAATTTTTAAGAGTTTGTAAAAATTTTTAGAAATTATCATTTAGATTTTTCATAGGTTTTTTAAAACTTGAAACAGTATATTGTTTGTATGACAAAATTTGTAACTTCTTATTCCGTGAAAATTAACGAAAGTTTATCTTTTTATTGTGTTGCAGAAGTGGATCATCTCATACAGCTAGTTGAATGTCTTCTTGATTCTCACACTCTTGCTCAAAAATTTAATGGCAACAATGCTCAACGTACGTTACTGTGGAAAGCTGGTTTTAAAGGTTCATTAAAAGTCCTTTCAAAATACAAAAAAAAAATCGCCAAATTCATTGAAAGAATATTATACATTTTATGCGCCTATAACATCCATTGGCCACACACATTCTAATTATATTTTTGCATTTATAAATTTTCATGTATATATAATTTCTCCTTTCCTCAAAGTCTTGGCAATGGTAATAATTTTTTTCATAGTTTTGCTCACTGCTAAGTTTTGCTAAAGCGATTGGTTGGAAAGTTTTCCAAATTCTTTCCGTAACGTTTGACAGTCATGAAAACAATGGAATACAGAACTATAATCGAACTTAATGAAAATAGTGATTACTTATTTCTCAGTGTAGGCTGCAAGCAGTGAGACAGTAAAACATTCTGCATGGAAAAACCTTTCTGAATATTTAATAGATCATGCAAACGGTATGACAGTAAAGCTTAAGGTGTTTCAGGTCGAAGTAAACCGAATCTTTTGAAGCAGGAAACACATAGCGTACAAATTGTCCTTAACATATTGTATAGATTATATGCTGATATTGGAAGAACATCAGTACAGCAGAAAAATAATATCAAAATGAAATTGTTGAGGTTTGCATATAATCGATTGATTTTATTACTTGATTTCCAGCATATGTATCTTATTTGTTTCAGCAGTGACCTCACCGTTATTTGTGACAGTGATTGAAATGAAATTTAGACATGTCGTGCAGATGAAACCTAGTATCTCTTAGGCTTCATTTCTTGATTGAATAATGGACATTATTGAAATCTGTCAAATAAGGTCGACAATTTTTGAAATGGAATCAGTATGAATTTGTTTTCACTATTCTTTTAATCATCAGTATATTTTGAAGGGTTGTAGAGAATGCGCTGGATTACTATTCGGGATTAAAATCCGAGCAACATCGACAAGCTTGGGTTCCAGTAGTATATTTACTGTTGGAAAAAACGGATGCATTTTCTTCGACGCAGGTAATAGTCAGCGTGAATAAAGAAAAAGAAGACGAGTTTGGATTTTTAGATGCCCTTCCCATCTTATTAAATAGCTACATTAAATTTTTCTAATTTAAGATGATCTTATTTTTTTGATGCTGTATCAGTTTTCCTCTGGTTACAAGAATGCTTTCAAGTAATTTAAAATATGCATCGTACGAATGAATTGCTAAGTAAAATAAGGGTTAGACTTCAGATTACAAAATTAATGATCAGTTTTGAAATAGTTGTTATTATTGAAGAATCTTTTAAACAAATCTATGAAATGTTTATCTTTTCTTTGAAAATTATTCTACAGGCATTATTTTTCAATTCATTATTTTTTTGTTCTAGCTCATTGATCTTGGTCAAGACTATGCGTTGAATATGTGTCGCCTGGTGGAGTGCGAAATGCGTGAGGATCTAAGGATTGTCCTGAGTCGCGTTATCAGAAAAACTATAAGTATAAATTATGCTGCTGTATAATTTCGCTATTGTTTTTAACAAATATTGGATCATGTTTAGTTAGTATGTTTGGTCTTCTATATTACTAGTTATAACATTAACAGCTTAATCAACAAAGCCTGACTTCTTTGTGGAATTAAGATTTACTTTCTGTTCAACATCATATTCGCAATGCTGTGGCGAAATTATGCTTAATAAATTGATAAATTTTTGTATATTTTATAAAAATTCATGGTCATTCATGTACCAATTTTACTTCTCGTTTCCAGTTCTCTTTATTTCTCGGAACATATCGATAGCAAAGTGATAGATTTCTGTGACCTTATGATAATTAAATGATATTGTTTATTTTTAATTTTGTGTTCGATATCCGGTTGTCAATCTTGGAGTGATTATTAAATAAGTGTGATAACGATTTGTTGTGTTTTATTCACTTAATAAGACCAGGTTTCATTGCGCCTGTGTAAATTCTTGGTAAATTCTAAATAATTTGCTCATGTCTTTCTCGAAATGGAAAAAATTGAGAATTTTTGGTTGGCACAAATTTGTTGTTACGGAATCACATTTCATGCATTTATATGAATTTATGTTATGAATAGTTAATTGACAAGTTTCAGCAAAATGTTTTCCGTGTAGATTTTCTTTTATAAACCAAAAATTCAAGAAATCTTAATGGTGTTTCCGAGTAGATTTTCCCAGAAATAAATAAGACTCGCAATCACGACATTGCTCACTGCCATCTAAACATGGTGAGAAGTGTTCACTTTTGCAGCATTAGAAATATGTCACGTTGAGAAAGCTATTACATAACGTCTTCAATTTTAATTAATACTGCAATAATTTGTGATTGCTATTAAATACATCCGTTTAGTTGAATAATTCTTAAGTGCCAGGATATTCATTTAATATCTCGTGTGTTTTCTCTTTGCTTGTCATTTTTTTTTCCAACATCGCGGAAACAGCGTACGTGTAAGAAGTTTTTATTTGTTAAGAAATTTTTGCAGCAGTCTGGGAGGAAGATGAAAGAGGTCAGTTTTTACAGTAAATTTCCTTTTAATGATGCTGAGAAATGATGTCCATTTTTTAGTGTAATGTTGGTTATTCTTGATTCATGGACGGATAAGTCCTACTCTCGAAGCTTGTATCTCATAGGATTACGTTGCGTTTCTTCTGAATCTTCTTTCCATGTCTTTGACATCTTAAAGTTTAATTTTTACTTTAATAATTTCTTATTTAAATTCTGATTTCTGTTAGTTCGGACCGTTTCTTTACCATGGAATCGAATCATAATGCTCTTGTAGGACATAAAATGCAAAATCGTTTGTGTGTATTAGGCTGCTATTTCAGAACCAAATTATGTATAATGTTGAAATACTGTGAGCATTTATGAGAAGTGGTAATGAGTTTATGTAATGGTATACAGAAAGTTGCGCGATTCCTGATGTCCATTGTTCGGTGATTCCGTTTAGGATAATAGATTATGGTATGATTTGGAAAGTGGAAACATCTCCGAACTTCCCTTCAAGCATTTTTACAATACATATCTTTGTCGAAAACTGTTGCTAATCATTTTCCCGTTTCTTTGCGTACATTGTGCTATCCGAGAAAATATTTGTTTTTTTTTTTCTTTTTTATTGTATTTTTTCACATTGTGTTGAATACTTGTGCTGTTGCTGTCTACTGTGCGAATAAAATTCTGTAAATTTTAAAAAACTATAAAAAATTTCTTCCATCTTTGCTCTTTCTACCTATTTGATGAAATTTATCTTTCGGTTGTACGGAAATACACCGTGGCTTTTGGGATTTTATGAAATAAAATTTTCAATTTATGCAGATAATATGCTCGAAAGAATTACCTTTACTTGAAGGTATATACACCAACAATCATATTACTTTCATTCATGAATATTGAAAATTCTGTTGGGATAATTACCTTCAAAATAATTGAAGTTTGAAAATTATTTATATTAAATTTCATTTGAAGGTTTCAACTTTTCTTCATAGTTAAGAAAGGATTCAGAACTTTATAAAAATATATTTTTGAAAATTTTAAAATAGAAAAGAGAAAGGAGATTTTCCAGAAGGCGTAGAAGCAAAAAATATTCACGTCGTGTCAACAATTACGAGCGTTACTGTTAATCGAATTATACGTGGATGAATTTGAGCTCAGGGATAATGCCAGTTGCGCAGAAACAGGTACCGTGCAATTGGTGTTATTTAGTGAAACGATATATTTTTCCGTACTTCACTCAGTTAGCTTCATTATTTTACTGAGTTGAAAATTTCAAAAAATTTCATAAAATTTTCACGTCTCTTCTTTTCTGTTCCATTTTCGAAATAATATAGGTTGGAAATTCTTTTGAGAAATTATGATCTTGGAATTTGATATTATCTCGAAGACATTGCCGCTTATTCTATGTTTGCATTTCTTTTCTTTTGTTCAATTGATAGTTTCTCAGTTGCTCGCAGTGAAGTTTGAGAAACTGTCTGATATGAAACGGACGATTGTTTCCAAGGATTAAGTATTTTTGTGTCGAGAGAAAATTTCATTTTATGGTTTTATTAAAAGGGGAACAAAATATATGCTAAACTTAAAAATTTTCGCTGAAACATGTGAACATAATATAAAATGCCAAGTTGCAACATCACATCATGGAAGCTCAGTTGGTTTGAAATTTGAACGAGGAACGAGGCTCAAAATTTAAGATTTTGAGGTATTTTGATTTAAAATTTAAAAAATTTCGAACATTTAAGGCGTCAAGAGATGAAAAGCTTAGAAATTCGACGATTTCAAGCTCGAAGTTATATTAAACTGTTCCGAAATTTCAGAGTTTTCAATTTTAAAACTCTGAAAAAAATGCTTATGCTTTCAATATACGAGACAAACATTCACGTATATGGTATTCGAAAATAAGTCACGTACCGTCTCATTCTTTCCGTCTCGATCATTTAAAAATTCATCCAGTTGTTTACTATAATACTGATCATGAATTAAATGATGGAATGTTGGCCGGTCGGTATCTTCGTAGGATTTTTTTAGAATGAAATGCATTAGAAGACATGTGGCTACAGTAGTTATGATGCCAACTACTTCAATGATTAACGGGATGGAATCGAAGCCGAACGTTGGATATTGATGGATTAATGTCGGATGTCGGTTTACATCATTGAAAGTACTGGAAACGAAGAAATAGAAGAAGCGCTAAAGCTTTTCTGATTCGTATCAGCTAATCATCTGATAATTACCGTCTGCGAGTGACTGTGAGTATGCGACATGAGATGTAAGTTTCGGCGAAAAATTGAAAATAAGAAAAAGTGTAAATGGGAAAAGGCCCTGTATGTATTTGCTAGATTGATAGTTAATGTTCTGATAAATGATGACAAGAAGATCTTTAGAGAGGACCGAGTGGAATCGAGCAGTGATAATTCAGTGCTGCCCGAACGCATTCCTTCAGTTATACTCAACGAGTTTATTACTGCGCTTCAGTTAAGTAAATCAAAGAATGTAAGCGGAATGTGAGCCTTTTCAAATTTATATCAACTCATTTATATGCAAATTTCCCTTACACCTTGGATTGTATGAAATATTCAAAAATGATCGACATGTTTGCATTCTTTTCATCCCATGCTAAAATGTGGTATGTTTTTTTTCGATCCTACCAGTTAGGGATGAAGTATGGAATATGATGCATCTCATCGAACGGAAGTTAGAAATGATACAACGAATTCTGACTGATAAAACAAGTTGCATGTTTCTCAGAATAGAAGAATATCATTGGAATAGCGTAAGAAAAAAGAGATTCAGGATTAAGATAAAGACTCAAAAAGATCACTAATTAAGCAGAGTACACAACACAAAGTAATGAACTGCAAGGTTACTCTTAAATTCCCGACAAGTAATGCTCTGATGGATACAGAAGAATCTACCATATCCCAAAGCCAACAACGAGATTGTAAACTGTTGAAGCAACAGTTCCACCCAACCTTTTACTTCACTAAAAATAAAATAAAAGTATGGTCATTAAAGTACTACCTAATTTAGTGAACAATGAGCTATTCAAAGGAGAATGATGAAATAAAATGGACAAAACTGATTTAGAAATGTTTGTCAATTCATCAGATGTTTTCTGGTTGAGATCACTCTCTCGATCCACTGCTTCCATATATCATTATTTTTTGCCAGCAATGTTCTTTTCCGTTTTCTGATTCAAACTAAAATTTTGAAATTAATTTTCGTGAGATTAAAACTGTCCTAGAATAGAATTTAATATGGAATATTTGTAAGAACTACAATTTGATGCCAATGATATTAGAGAAACAACTTGCCTTAAGGTCGAACAAAGTTAAATGCAACAGAATGTTCAGCAAAAATGAATAAAAGTTATCGAGCAGGGAAATAGGAACTATTTCTCCATCGAATGTACAGGAAAAGACTAAAGGCCTTGAGGTGATAGGATTCTCGAAGGACTGGGCACTCTGGGAAATAACTGTACAAAACAAAAGATTTAGTTTGGTTTTCCTGGTACACTTATTGAAGTATCCTACGAAATATTAGAAATTAGAAGAGGATGATCCTTTTGATATTACAGTGTAAAGAAAAGAATAAGTTAAAAAGAGCTCTTTATAAATTCAATTTTACGAACCGTTGATTAAGATAAAGCGAAGAAAAATTTGTTGATGGTGGACGGGCTATCAAATTTGCCAAGGTCATTTCACCTACTGCAGTAGATACTTCTTGCTTTAAGTTTGATGAAGTTGCAGAATTCATTGTTTCCATTGCTGGTGGTCCTTCTTTTCCTGATACCAATACCGGTTGAAATGTTTCATTCTAGAATAAATTCCTAAAATTCTGAATTTCAATATCCATGTGTTATTTCCTAATTATATCACAAATCTGTAAATATAAATCTATCAAGGTTTATAAAGCTACGCAAATTTGACTCACACGTGATATTTGCTGAGCACGGTAAGCTGCAAGCCTTTTCAAGTAATCCTTTTTCGCCATTTCTGTCCTCTGTTTGTACAACTAGAAAATGCGAATTTATAACTTTTTGTGTTTTCGAACTGAAGAAAGTCTTTCAGATTTCGAAATTTAAATTTATAATCTAAATTTTCGATGAAAAACCGAGCAGAACCAACATTCTTTGCATGGCAATCTAATGAATCCCACATCGATGCAACAATTTTCGACACTTCGCCAAAACTAGCATTTGGACTCTTTCCTTTTATGGCAGCTTGCGTATCACGGAAAAATAAGGCATATGCTGAAACTGGCCTGAAATGGGGAAAAGAATTTGTAGGCTTTGGTAAAAAGCATATGGTTATATTATCAAAACACTTATTCCTACCGTTACTACAATATCAATAAACTCATTTTTCAATGAAATTCAAAATTAAAAGTTGAAATTAAGAAAGACTCGGCGAAAATGAAGAAGTCCTACTTTTGAGGTTCATTCGGATCCTTTTTTGAGCGCTTTTTCCTGATCGTTCGACGTGAAATCCGGCTAGTCACTTGGTCTGCACTATCGATCACTGCATCATTAATACTATTGCTGCCAGTACTATATGCAGCAGTAGCATAGGTATATGCTTGTTGTTCCTCAGGCACCAATGATGGCTCAATGCAGTTCAGGTCGAGGCAGCAGTCATTCTGTTCAATACCATAAATTCCGAAATCAATGCAACTGTTATCTGTACATGACGGTATCGCGGAATGGTAGAGAGATGTCGGGTGGTACATTTATTTCTTCTGAAGAAAAAGAAATTCATTAATTGCTGAATCCTCTGAGGATGACAAAAGAGGAATTAAGATTTAGATTGTTCTTGTATTCAGTGACCGATTTCAGTGTATCTTTTTACTTTTAAGGTAACTAGAAAATAATGAGAAATAAGTAAAAATCGTGGGAACTTTTCAGATTTATAAGGAAATTTGCAAATGAATTTACAAATTTTACATTTTTTTCGAGAAAAAAAATAAAAAAGAAAATGAAGAATATTTTTCAATTTTTTTGCTAAGAAACGATAATCGTGACAATCGATCAAATATCACGGCAGTAGAAATACAGTTCGAACAATAACTATCATGTAGAAAAACGGAGGAATTTTCTCACAATTTCATTTAATAAAATAAGGGAGAAAAAGAATTAATTAGGGTTTGAGAAAATGAAGGAAGAAAGAGGAAGGAGTAACTAACTGTAGTAGAGAATTACAGATGGATGTTGGCTACCGCAGGTATCCTTTGACAGCTCTTTCCTTCACTCCTTCTTGCATTCTTTCTGAAGTATTCTGGGGAAGAAGGGGTGAAATGGATGGGTAAGAGAAGGGGAAGCAACAATGAAGAACAGATCTATTTATTTACATTCTGTTGTTGTTGTTGTTGTTGTTGTTGTTGTTGCTAATTAAACCTGGTTGATTGATATTGATGGATGAATATTTTTGTATAGTACTCTAAGGAATACCTCTAATTATTCATTTTACTATTCCAATTTGCAGATGTTATATATAATCCGTATTATTACCAATGGAATGTTAATTAGAGTAATTAATGGTTAAAGAAGTGAATAAGAGTCGTATTATACTATTTTTCCACGATTTTGCCTAGTCAGAGCTAATCAAAAAATATATTTCATTCCTCGCACTTATCCGACCATGATCGAGACATTCTTCGCGCTTATACGACCAAGACGAGAAATTTCTCCACTTCTCCAGTCGAGATTACTTTTGTTCCCTCCTCTCTCTTTACCAATTTCTAAAGTTCACTCATCATGCAATGCATAAATATGCATGTAAATTGAAGTTTTATTTTATCAATAATATTTTTAGTATTTTATAGGTGCCCCGCAATAATAACGTAGCATTTTACATATTTGAATTTGAATTAGCAGCCCAAAAATATATAAACATCCATTAACTTATCAAGGTCATCGTCCACCTTAACTTTGTGCATCCTTATCAATAAACTTTAATTTAAATCGTAGAGAAGATGGATAAGTATGCTGATAAAGAGGTAAATTGCAATCGTTAATCGTAAGTAGGATCAGAAAAGTGTATGAACAAGTAAACAAATGAATAATAAACAAGCAATAAAATGAATATGACTTTCTCTTGGAATTATTTAAATATTGAAGTTGTTCAAGAACTCATCTCAAGACAGTAAGCTAAATTATAGTTTCGTTTATAACAAAACTAAAAATAACAATTAGACAATCATTAACATAAGTAGAGATTATTTTCTAAAAACATCTTAGAAAAAAATATTGCATTAAATATTAGCCAAAATCACTGCAAGCTTAGTCAACGGATCGAATAAATTAAATGTTTTACTAGCCAGTATTGTTTGCTTCTTTTTAAACCGGAACAATGTCATTATGTGCATGAAGTTCAGCTGCTCGTAAAGGACCGGAACCGATCTAATAATTTTTATTCATATGCAAAAATTTCAAGGGATCATTACAGTTGCAAAGAAAAAACTGAAATCGAAGTAAGGATGAGCTTTCAGACGTTATTAAAAAAAATATCTCATTTGGTTAAAAATAAATTTGTCATTTTTTTAAGTAAATGACAAAGTTGTTGAAAAGAGAAATGAATAATTGAGATGAAGAAGAAGAAGCTGCGGGCTGCCGTAGGCATGCATGTTTGGGAAAGATGTAAACAATTGGTAAGGTAATAATTATATCACACTAATTTCTTTCTTAACCATTCAAGTTGAACAAGTTTTCTTCTATTTTCGGCAAATCTAACGGGGGCAAACTGTCACCTTGCATGAAGAACATTATAATTCACAACATAAAAATGACAATACATCAGGGATATTTTCACTTCATCAAGCAAATTAATTTCAGCACCAAACGATAATACTCTATCAAATGCTATTTGTGTACTGAAATTAATTTGACAACCATTTTTAGAGACGGAAGAGAGGAGAGAAAAAGCAGTTTTTGTCCATCGATGGAACACATTTGTCGTTACATATCCCTAATAAGTAAATTATGTAAAGGAGAAAACTCCTAAAGCACATAAGTAAGCGTAGGTAAGCTATTGCCAATGAAAGTATCGCTTCTTTCTGTGTTGCAATGTTGCCACTGTGAAAAAGTTGCCATTTATTAAAAAGCAAAGATGATTTATACAAAGGACGCCTTTAGGCAATTATCGCCTAAAGGCAATTATCAATGATTGATGTGTTCAGCTGGCACTGTTAACTTTCTTTTCTCAATGCAATCAGTGCCACTGGTAAGAATAGTTTTGAAAAAAATAAGAAATTAGAAATCAGCATACTTCTACACCTTCTAATCAACAATCCTTGCAGTAAAAACGAACTGATTTCAATAAATGGCTACTTTAATCGGTTGTATACTTTTTCAAATTTCGAAACTATTCACCCTTCTGTTTCAATTTCATTAAACATTCACTTAATGAAAAATGCTTGCAAATTACGGATAATACAAGAATTGAGTAACGCCATACATACGTATGCATGTGTGTGCGTATGTGTGTGTGTGTGTGTGTGTGTGTGTGTGTGTGTGTGTGTGTATGTATGTGTGGGTGCGTGTGCGTGAGTGTGTTGTGTGGGTGTGTTGTGCGGGTGTATTGTGTGGGTGTGTTGTGTGGGTGTGATCATTATTTAAGGGAGAATTGAGTGGAAATTACTAATGAGTCGTGAAATTTGCGCAAGGTCAACACACAGTACGTTTGGTTGGTAAAAGGGAGAGAAACGTAGAAAGTCGGTATTTCCATGCCAAAATTTTACTGCAACTATACTAAAAATGCCAATGACCGCTTTCTTTCCCATCTCTTTCCAACCACTAATTTTGATCAGTAAATTTGAAATCAGTTTCCTCTCTTCAATAAATTTATCAAAAATTTTTAAGCTATTCACTTAAACCACTCCGCCTCATCCGTACTGTATTCTCGTTGATTACGGACTGAACTCATATCACTGAAGAGAGAAGATGGAAGAAATGATTGTAACATAAAGGCACAATGAATATTTGATACCATAATGATAAGTTACCAATAAGAAACTATCAGGGAAGAAGCGATAAGATCAACTAAATCTGTTTTTAGTCCTCTTAAGTTTTTCCTGCAAGTAAATTTTTTTGAAGGATAGAATTAGCATCGCTATAAGAGTATCATCAACAGACAAATGACCAAATAGTCCTGGCTAATTGCTAGTAGACTTAGCGGCGGATATTAGAAATCCAGCTTGGTCAGTTGCTATTTCTAATATTTAATGACTACCGTTCAGATGAAATTATTTTAAAGAATTATCATATTAATCAAATACTTTAGCTTATTATTAATCGTTTAAGCGGAAAGAGAAGGAAGGAATTATAGAGCGGTTGTCTGTTGCTTAAAGATAAAATATTCCGAAATTATTTTTATTCCTCTCCTTAATCTCTGTTAATTATGCCAAAGCTTCGTAATTAGTTATTATGTATTTTGTTAATTTCTATGTCTCATCCGTAACCATTTCTCAATCCGCAACAGATGCTCAACGTGTTAATGTGTGTTATTGCGCAAGGTATATGTACGTGCACCCTTCTAACCTATGACCTATATAACTTTTGTAACAAATGCAATTATTATGTGATTTAATTCTAATTTCCCCATTAAATTAAATCTAACAGTAAGGTTGCGGTATGCGAAGTATGTGCTGTATAGAATAAATTTTTAAAATTCGAAATACGTGAAAAGCAGTAAGTAAAAGTATCTACGGAGAAGAAATGGAAGTTAAGCGAGAAGAGGGACCTCTTAAGATAAACCAATTTTTTTTTGATATTCGGTACCTATCCGTCTATTCTATTTCCCATACAAATTATATCAGTTAGTTCTTTACGTCAGTTTCGAAATCGTCAAAATCTCACACGCTTCCACTTTTTTCATTTTCAGTCATAAGCCATTCAGTTTGCACACTGTCCTCATGTTGTGCGTCCATTAGCTGTTTATTCAACGGACGTGTTTGGACGGAAAGTGCGGAAGTGAAAAGATAGGACGCGAGGTGGCAAGCGCGCGGCTTGTGCAGTTTTATTTGGTTATTGAGTTGCTTGTGCATTTCACATCCATGTTTTGAAGTAAAGTCCATACTCATACTTGTATAAATGAAATGACGTGGTCACGTTCTTCCGTGCAGTTAGCATGGAAATTTTTTACGTTTACGCGATTTACGGGGACTTCAGCTGCATCAGAAACGATATATGATTTTACTGTGGAAGATGTCGATGGTAAGGAAGTGAAATTGGATAAATACAGGTTTGCTGTACGTATGTATTTTTTTCTATTTTTCCAATGACAAATAAAGAGGAAAACAGCGTATGAAAGATTTCATTTTAAATGTAGAATTCCTAGAAATCACAAATATGACAAACTTTTTTGTTGTATTCTTCTTTATTGTTTCTCTTGCTGTATCCATTTTATGGATAAATAGAGGTATAATGTCTTTTCTCGCTGTATACGTTTGTCCATTTTACTGCAGGGAAAAGCCGGTTGTAATTGTTAATGTTGCATCACATTGCAATCTTGCTGATGTAAACTATAGAGAGCTCAAACAGTTGCAGAAGTTTTATAGAGATAAAGGACTCGTTGTTGTTGTATTCCCATGCAATCAGTTCGGATCGCAGGCATGATTTTCTTTTCATTTTTCTGGCTTTTAATTTAGTTAAATGGAGGAGTACTGTCATTTGGCCTAGATGGTTGGGATGGCTTTTTATCGTGAAAATTGCTGTTCCATGTTCAAGATTTATCTATCATTTTGTTTGCGAATTTCTATATTAAGTCGAAATTCATTTACTTTTGCATCTGCATAATATATGAATGCGTGGATTCATTGCTTGATGGTTATGCATTTCCTAAATTAACTGGATGTAATAAAAAAAGGGATAAACAAGTTTGAGCAGTGTGAATTTGTTTTGTTGCAGGAACCAGGTTGTGGAGCTGATGTCAAAAAAAGTGTGAAGGAAAAATACCACTACGAACCTGACATCTATGAGAAAATTGAGGTTAATGGTGAAAATGCTCATCCGTTGTACAATTTTTTAAAAGAGAAACAAAGTGGTATTCTTAGTAAGAGGATTAAATGGAATTTCACGAAATTTCTCATTGACCAAGATGGACATCCGGTAAATAAATTTCAGTTATTTCAGAAATTTTGCTATTCAAGCTTCATTGCGAAAAACAAACATGGATTATGTTTGACTTTTTTCCAACTTTTGTTTTCAAATAGTAAGTGTACTGTCTTCGTAAACTACTTATCAGTTGATAAAACCACCAAGTAACTGTGTTTCATATATCACATTGACACATTGTGGTTGTGGAATTTGGTAATGATGGCCAGGTGTGTTATGGTCTGAGGTAAGACATACTTCTTTACAAGTTTTTTCTCCTGAAGAATAATTTCAAAATTTAGGTGAAACGTTATGCACCAACTACTTTACCAATGGCAATAAAGCATGATATCGAATCACTGATTAATGGCAGTAAATAATCGTGAAAGACTGGAATCTATTTTAATGTCAGTTTTACCCTTCTTGTGTGTCAGGCTTCATTTATGGTTGTTTTTTATTCCTTCAGATGTCCAATTCATTTTCCTGATGCTCGATCTGTTAGGTATCCAATTTTCTCGCTTAATATGACGTAGAAGATGAAAAAGTCAAATAATAAACTTATATCTGAAAAAAACTGAAGAATATTATGTTGACCTTTTCTTGCGTACTCAGTCTTTACTGTTTTTGCTTATACTCATGTTTTATCATTCTTTACTCTTTTTATTTGCAATACATGATCTGATTAATTTAGATGAGTTGAAAATAAATTAACTCATATTATTAAACGAAGTGTTGTAAATTCATGAAGGACATGAAGTGACATAAAGATTAAGGTTTTGCTCTCAATGATATCCTTTGCGTTATTAAGGCCATAAAGAAATAAGTATCTGGTATTTATTTTAAACAGTTGAATTCGGTTGGAATTTTAGAGAAGCTTCAGTGCATAAGAGATTAAAAAGTTGAAAGTTGCTAATGAGTGGGACAGTGATATGATTTGAACAACCAGTTAATTGTACAAAAGCAATTTTCTCAAGAGGTTTCGGTATTCCGCCATCACAGTGGCAAGTACTACGAGCTGTAATTCGAATGGGTGATAAAGTTGAAATATCTTTGAAACTCTTATTATTAGATATCAGTATGCTTCTTGTGTACAGCAAAAGAGGTATTGAACAGGGAAGAATCATGATTGGAAAAGTATGATGACTTATGCGAACGCTGATTTGTTGCCCACAGTTTAAGATGATTAACTCACTTTAACTTGTTTTCAGTTTATTTGTCATAACACTATGAGCAACTGATAGCCGTATTCTTTGTGATTCAGATAAAAATATATGCGTATGATGAGAACTATAAATGAAGTCACTGCTCCGATCCTTCTAGCATATATTCTTTCCGAAGAGATTTATGTTCACTGGCCCTTGTAATTATTGCAACTGATTTAGCCTTATTTCACTATTATTGATTAGTGAAATGGAAAATGAATTTTAAGAGCGTATTAGTTGTTCTAGCAGCTTTTCAATGATTAATTCTGCCGCATAATGTATTTTTTAGCTTTGCAGTTCTCGGTGAACGTTTTGCGATAATATCATCCTCAATTATTCATCATTCTTCATCTTTTACTTTATTCTTTTTTACAGTATTCCGCAGTATTGCTAATAATAGTAATCGTTCACCCGTGAAAATGTCTTCAGCAAGAACAATTTATGATTTTACTGTGAAGGATGCAGATGGAAAAGATGTTTCGCTGGAAAAATACCGGTTTGTTAATGAATTAATTTATTCTCTGTTTCGAAATCTTAATAGACAGAAATTGTTTCGACTACAGTATTTTGAATTATGAGATAGGTCTGAGATCATTCACTTTAGGTCATCTCAATATATTGTGTAAATCAATAGGTCATGTCACGTTTTCTTTGTTTATAAAATTATATATATTAACAGGCTGTGTAAGAGTTGATAGTCTTTTTGTAGAAAGGAGTTGATGGATCAGTTTTCAATAAAACAAGTATCATAAACAATTTAATTTATTTTAAAAAAAGGACAGCAGTTATAATTTAAGGAAATTATTCGGCTAACTTAATTTTAGAATTAATTTTGTAGTACGTCGTTTGTAGCAGAGAAATTAAAATAAAGATTTAATAAAAGTATTTGAAAAAAGTTCCGATTTGGCTATGATTGCTTTGGTGAGTACAAATTAATGGTAGCTTTATTGGCCGGTTGGGTGGGAGTTTGGTATAAAGTAATTTTCACGTGACTTCGGTTACTATCATCTGTCAGTCTTTCAATCATAATAGTTATTAATGTGGCAGAGGTAAACCGGTGGTAATTGTAAATGTTGCATCGCAGTGTGGCTTGGCGACTTCTAATTACACCGAACTCAAAGAACTGATGGCACACTACAAGGATGAAGGTTTAGCAATAGCAGCCTTTCCATGTAACCAGTTTGGTGGACAGGTTCGTTTTTTTTTTGTTATTTACAGTCATTTCATTGATTATTCTGTTAGCATTCAAGTAGATTAAACGGCATGCTATAGTTGTATTTAGCGTATTCTCGCAACTTAAAGAGTGACGGAATAGTTTTGATAATCAGTGATTAAATTAATTGCTAAGTTTAATGTAACTAACTTAGTCGTATGTTTGGCAAAGCTAAAGTTATTTATTTTTAAGTACATGAAATTGGTAGTTTGATGTTAAAAGAAAAGAAAACGTGACTGAATTTTTAATGGAAAGAAATAGAAATAATGAAGAAAAAAAGAGAATTTTAAATACGTTTAATATGCATTTTTCTATATATTTAAATTATTTTGTTATTCTTAACGCATTGCACCATTAGAATAAGTAAATGGCAAAAACAATGGTGACATTTACTTCACCAACAATTGGTTGATTTTAAATAATTTTTTAATATTTCTATAATTTGTTAGAGTTACTGCCTAGATTTTATACTGTAGATTAAAAAGCAGAAATTAGTTGGCGTCAGTATTGCTTGTCACTTTATGGGGACTGCAGTATTTTTTTTGAAAATTTAGTTAGTTGATAAAATTAAATTTTTTTAATTAAATCAATCGCGGTATGATTCAAATTGCAGAGGTAAAATGTTCGTTGCTAATGAAAATTGAATAAAGTAATTTTGCTATAGGAATGAGTTGTAAAAGCAATAACTTAACATTTTTAGGAACCAAAGTGTGAGTTAGAAGTGAAAAATTTTGTTGCTGAAAAATTTCATTTCGAACCTGATTTATATGGCAAAATTGATGTCAATGGTAAAAATACGGCACCATTGTTTGATTTCCTGAAGCATGAGAAGGGAGGATTGTTTGGTGATAATATAAAGTGGAATTTCACAAAATTTCTGATTAACCGAGAAGGACATCCGGTTAGTATAATGCATTTTTAATCATTTTTGTTTTGTTTCCGAAGGATATATAATGCTTAAACTAAATGTTGATTTATGTTTGCTTTTTACGGATGAAGATACTCAGGTAAGGAAGCTTATTTTTTAATTTCATCGAGTTTTAATATTTCACTTTCTTTATGTTAGGGGTGTGCCAAATCCATACGCCAATTATTAGGAATCATAGAAATAGTTTCGGTTTCAAGCGTAGTGACATTATCAACTTCTGGATACTGTCATATAAGTTTTATTGTAGATATTTTCGTACATTTTATTCTCTTATATTGTATATTATATGCTACATTCCTTATCCATTCTTTTGCGAGTAATTATTCCAAATACTTGGAAAGGTAATAATCTGCACAATTTTGGTTGTTGCTTTCAAAATGATCACTTTCCAATACTAGGTTATTTCTCCATCTCTTAAGTTTACGAGAATTCAAAAGAATAAAATGGCTTAAACAAAAAAAAGTTATATGATGGAACCTTCACTTATGTGATAAAAGTGGAATGCGAAGTCTTAGTTCACTGCTTTATGTGTTATGAGTGTATTATTTGAGAGCACCAGAAAGTTTGTTTTGTGGGAAGAGTTCATATTCTATGTAAAATTTGACTTACGAAATGTTTCAGGTGAAGCGTTATGCACCAACAACTTCACCCAAACATATGATGAAAGACATTGATGACCTTCTCAAGAAGTGAAATGAGTTCCTTTTTTCAAAACTTGTTGCTTATAATTTGGTGAAAAAATATAATTAATGCATGTTGTGAAAGGTTTACTTTTGTTTATCTCGTGTGTTTTCTGGAATTTTCCATGTGAACTGTTTTAGTACTGTATCTCTTTTATTAGCTCTCCAAGATTATTTCCTTGCATCTACCTTTACTCCTCCCTTTTTCATGTTGATTCTTTTTCCATAATGTTAATTTACCTTAATAGTATTTCATCATCGTTCCAGTTAGCGCTCTATCTCATTTTAAATCGAAATACTATTATTTGTGAAAATGGATTTATAAAAATATAAATATTACAAAGTTGCGGATTCGGTTCAGAGAAATGCCTCATTTTTATGTGATCTGCATTGAATTTAGTGCAATTTCCTTTTTTCAACCTAAAAATACGATTTTACTTGGATTCTTCTTCTGATTATACTGTAAAAATTCCTGATTTAAGCAGCTGTTAGCTAATTATAAGGCTGACTTTTTACAACTAAAGATCTTGGTTAATTCCTTGTATCAGTAGAAATAATCAATAGATAGAACTGTTTTTTAACTAATTTGGCTAGCTAAAATGCTATAATTGTTTTGGAACACTATCGTGGAAGACCTGCCTCGTGCAACAATTGATATAGCAATTATTTTCTTATGACTTAAAATACGACAAATATATATTGTAATGTTGGTTTATCCAAATTAATAAATATGATGCAAACCGAACATTATTCATTAAGTCATTTTTCCAAATGAACGCATTGACGATATGGCAAATCCTTCCCTTCCTCTCATTTTCCTTGAAAACATCTGCCGATCATCATATGATTTCAGCAAATAACCCCAAAGTGGAAGCGGATGCGAGGGAATTGCGATAATTTTAATAGTGCTGTGATGTATTGCTCTCAAAATATACCTATTTATACGGACAGTGTTTCGTAATCATTAATTGTAACTGATGAATGTGTAGTCCGTGGGCGAGTAATTATGCGAATATAGGAAATTTCCGAGTAGCAAAGAAGAGGAACACTGTATCTAATTAGCATCTCCTATCGATATTGAGGTTGGCTAAAAATGATTCAAACATTTGGTAGCAATATGTGAAGAAATATTTCACACTTCCTTTTTGAATGAAAGGAAGTGTAAAATTCACTTTCATCGCGGGAACAGAATGAATCGTTCGGCAACGTGAGAAGAAAATTCAAAAAGCATAATTATTCATCTCATTTCTGAAATGACACTATTCCAATTTAAGAAGAAATTTATTAATTTAAATTAAGTGACATTGTCGAGATGATACTACACTGTTTTATATCTGAATAGTCAATTATAGTAATCAAATAGTGCACAAATAATCGATACAAAATTAATACAATTTACAAATACAATGATTAATATGCATGAGGTAACAACCGATTACTGTTTATCACTTTTCTTCGGATGCGTCTGGATTGGAATATTTTTAAATTGCAAACTTTCAATAGCTTTCTTCTTAGCGGTTATTCGGAGCACTCCCTGATCGGATAACTGCGATTCCAAACTGTCTTGCAGCACAGTCTTTGGGATGGTATACTTCCGGATGAAATGTCGTTCCACGGAACCATGTTGATCATTTCGCTCTTCATGATGACCTTCAACAAACAGTTTTCCATCCTGCATCTTCACCGACAATTCTTCCGGGCGGAAATGGCTGACATCCAGCTGAATACCGAAATTCTCTTTGTCATCAATAACCTAAAAGATATTTTATCAATGAGATAATAGCATAGTAAAAAAGAAATGAAAATTAACCAGCGAAAGGGGGTGAAAGGAAGGTGAAGGAAGATGTTTACCTTGCCGAAAGAGTTTTCATCCGCGATAGCACACTCCCAAAACGGTTGAAGTGAACGATCAAAATCCTCCAACAGTCGGTTCATCAACCCAACTACAGGACCTCGACCTTCAGTCGGTGAACTATGCCACCTTGAAGGGAATGGAAAAGCCAAAAGAGCCATTTGCGTCGTCGTAAAAGCTTCAAATTGATGAAATTCTATGATTTAAAATCACTCCCAAGCCCTCCCTTTTATACACCAAACAACGAATGTGCCACACTTCTCTCGAA
>UPTC01000455.1:0-20493 GCA_900537255.1 Acanthocheilonema viteae
TTTGTTATTAAAATAATGTAATCGTTGCCTTTTTTTGTACTTTGGAGTGATAGAGGTTAACAAAAACATTTTCAGGATCTATTTTTGCGGATCTTTTAGTGGATGTGGTGAGGTTGCTGGTTTAGCTGGTGATGATGAAACGGGTGATGTTTTCTATCTGATTCGTTTTTCAAACGGGACAACAAGTTTATATGCTCTTAATCAAGACATTCGGACATCGTATTTCATCGCTTCATCACAAGATTTTCCTATGTTCGTTAGCAGTATTTAATTTTAATCACGAAATGAAATATAAAAAAATGATGATTTCAAAATTTTCGCAAAATAATGGCAATACATTTTAAAAGTTGCTTGTCTAATATCATTAAAAAAACTGTGCGCTATTTCGCTATATATCCATGCTATATAGCGAAATAGCGCACAGTTTTTGTGACTTGATTTTTTTTCTGAAAACTTTCCTATTAATTCTATATTTGAAAAATAGAATGAATTATTTTAGATTACGACAATTAATTGTTGTTAAAGAGAAAATGGTATTTATCACTGATACGGGTGAAATTGGTGTTTGTGATAAGAAGCTTGGCTCATTAAACATCAATTTGGCTCTCAAGAATGTAGCACTTGTGCCAGTATTTAATTTGGATTCTTTAAAACCAATTAACTTCACAGGTGCTTTAGCAACAGATGATAGCACTGCTAGAAATACACTTGTATGGGCTACTGAGCCGATGTCCCTGAAAGGAAAGACTATTTTTAAGGTTTGTTGGCTTTTTATTTCGCTAATTTTTAAAAAAAATGAACAACAAATAATTTTGTAAATTCTATTCATTCTCCAAAAAATGAGTTTTTTTTAGAAATATATACAACAAATAATAGATTAGTATCATTTGAGAGTTATTGCTTGATGGGTTTGTTGCACCTTTAAAAATGACCTTTTACTATCGACATTTTATATGATCATAGATTTCTCTGTGGTCATACCATAACATGGTATATAAAATGTTGTATAACAAGAGGTCGAGTTTTCAAGCTGATACAAGTAGTCTTTATATATTTTTACATCCTATTCGGTTTATTGTTATAAAAGATTGAACATTTAGATTACATTGTACAAAGAACAGTGGGGTCGAGATCGCTTTGTGGATTATTCATTAGCGCACAGCTATACAATAAGTGACACACTTCTTCATGAATGGCCATCAAAACAAAAATATGATGCTGAAGTGGAAGCGCTGACTGCTTGGGATATGATATCAATTAATCAAATTGGCTTAGTGGCGCCAACTAAACCACCAACTCCACCAAAAAATCCCACTATTTATGCTACACAACAGGTCCTTTTTTGTTCATTTTTCAATATTGAAAAAGTAAATTTCTTTTGCAAACTATTGCAAATATTTATCTTGGTGATATTTATCGATAAGTTACAGAAAACGGTTGATGGTGCACGGGCGCTAATGGATTTATTCTGGGATGAACCAGTGGAATGGAACGGTGAAGCATTGGGTTATCTGATTAATTGTACGGTGGATGGTTTGAATGAACCGATCGCAGAAGTGCCCGCCACAATACGTTTCTACTCTTTTAGTGTGAAATCTGGAAGTGTTAGTTGTGCTGTAGCAGCTTATAATGAACCAAAACTTGAAACATATTCGGAAGCTGTTACCATTGATAGTAGTGGTTAGTTATATTTCCAATAAAATTTAAAGTAATTAAAATTAAAATTTCATTTCATTTATTATTACTTGTTTTTTATTGTAAGATGCGCGCATTGTTATTTGGAACGTTTGAATTCTTTCTGTAATTTCCTTCATCTGTTGAATTATTTCTTAATGCGTCCCTAATGACTAACTATTTAAGCTCTATTTAATTATTAATTATTCAACCCTATCTAACTTATGTGTCCGTTTTGTAACTGTTTATCGCAATATTTTTACTTTAAATTATCTTTAATGGAAGAACATTTTTAGAATTACGACCACTTGTTCGCTTATTTGCAATTGATTCGAACAATAATGTATTTTCCATATCAAATTGGTCATCTTCTTCATCACAACTATCAACACGTGCGAAACGACAGACTCCATCACTACCAACAGTACATATTTTTGGATTGATTATAAATAAACTTATAGTTAAAATTTTAAACTATTTTCTGTTTTATTTATACTTCAAATATTAAATTTTATTTTCAGGTTACAGAACAATCAATAACATATATTGGTAATGATTTGTATTCAATAAGAAAAGATTCCGATTCGGTACAACCATTTCTACTTCGCCTTGACCCTAATAATGTGGAAAACATTCTACATAAGGTAGGTATCATTTTCGTTCCAAGTGCATTGAAAATTTAGAAAAAATTTTATAAAGAATTTAGGTTTCAATAGGTGGTGAAATTGGTAAAGTTGATGCAATGACGTCTGATTGGGTTGCTAATCGTTTATTATTCGTTTCAACAGCATATGTTATGCAACTACCTCTTGATGCTATTCAAGTACTATCTACTCATTATTAACAGTCTATACAATTTGCAAATACTTATAAATCAATGATTATACTAATAATCGTTTATTGATTGATTTAGTGATATTTGTTATCATAATATTCCGTCCTTATCACAATGTTATGCTTTTTCAATCCACGAGCATAATGCATTTAATATCAAAGTTGGAATTTCAGAGTCTTTCGATGATTACGCCACGTCGTATAATGAATCTTTCATCGGGTGCCGGTGATGCGAAGCAACTACTTTTTGATCCATTTTCAAAGTTCACTTTATCTTTTAATTTTTTTAGTGATTTTTTTTTGCTGAGATCATTTTCATTAAAGTGTTTTTTTCAGAAATATATTTCCTCTAATAAATTTTAGCACAGGTTTTTTACTTACAAAAAATGGTTCACTTTTTGCATTGGATTTCAATACGGGTGTGGAAGAAAATATGGCTCTCAGGTTTGACCTTTTCTTTTCCTTTCCTGTTTTTCAATAAAAACGTAAGTTATGTCTGTAATTTCTATTATTTAAGAAAGCATAAGAAATTGAAATTTGAAGCATTATTTAGGTTAGAATGTCTGAAATCAGAAACGATATCATGGATGGTGGCTGATTTTGCCTGGAATTTGGCTTCATTACCGGCTATTTATGTGCTTACTTGGAATGGTATGGTACGCGTCGATCTAACATCTTTAGAATGCGAAGAAATAAAATTTGCATGGGAAAAATTTGGAGGTATGTCTGCATATGCGATCTTGCTCTTCCTTTTTTTTTAAAAGCTTTTAATGATAAGCGAACATTATCATAAAATGTATGAGTTAAATTTTTAGCACAATTAAATAATTGAACATTTTAGAAAAAGGACCCAAATCAATACTATCCTTTGCAATCGCTGACAAATTATACATTTTTGTCACCTCTTCCACGCTTATTGTCTATGAATTAGGCTCTTCAACTGCAACACCAATCGTCATCAATGGCTCACCTCTCAAACAAATTCTTGTTGCCACCCAGTCTACCCAACCATTTCCCGGTATGTATGTGGTCTTTCCTATTTTCATCTCAAATTATTTATTAGCTTGAAATTTTAATGCTTCAAATTTCAATTTCTTATACTTTATTAAATAATAGAAATTACAACCATAATTTATATTTTTATTGAAAAGCAGGAAAAGAAAAAAAGAGGTCAAACCTGAGAGTCATATTTTTTTCCAACCCGTATTGAAATCCGATGCAAAAAGTGGTTAAAAAGAGGTCAAACTTGAGAGTCATATTTTCTTCCAACCCGTATTGAGATCCGATGCAAAAAGTGAACCACTTTTTGTAAGTAAAAAGGCCTGCGTTGAAATTTATTGGAGGAAATATATTTCTGAAAAAAAATTTTTTTTTAAAAGATCTTGTTGATGCTTTTAATACAATTAGATTATTACAAATATCGACGTCTCAGTATTAATATTCAATGATAAACAAAAATTCTTCTCTTTCTCAAATCTATATTTCTTATCAAAGGTTAGGAAACGTCACTTATTATTATATATTTTTGCACTTATGATGAGACCATACAACTGATAATTGAAATTAAGAGTTGATTTTAAAAGATCTTATTAATGCTCTTAATGCATGATTTTTCAAAAATTATATTGCGCTAGTCATGCAAACGATATTAAAAGAACCGTTTATTTTTAATAAAAATTATTTAAGCTCTAAAATTATTTAAGCTCTATCTCTCTTCAGAGCGATCCTGTTTTGTTTTACCACCAGCATCGGATATTAAATTTACGGTACAAAATGAAGGACGAAATGGAGCATTAATTTCGATCATTGAACCTCAGTTGCCCAACGTTTGTCCTGTATGGTTTTAGCTCTCTTAATTTTTATCAGTTGTTTTTTTTTTGCTTTTTTTGAATCCCTTAATTTACTTTAGGGTATCTCATTGCCTCCAACGCAGTATGAAATTCATTTCCAACGAAGAGGATCTGATAAAATTCGCAATATTCATAGTATTAGCAATGTCCTTCATGTCGAGAATGGTATTCTGGACAAAGAAGTTGAGTAAGGCGCTTGAAATTAAAGATGCATAAATTAGAAAAGTATTTTACTGTTAATGCCGCAAGTTCAGTTAAAAACCTAATTTGATCTGGTATTTGCTATCATTTGGAGTGATTCCAGTAGAAAATATCATGACTTGTGCTGGATAAAATATTTTCGAATTATTTTAAGTTACATAATGATTGTTTAGGAAAAAACGAAATATTTTTATATTTTTTTTCCTAACTATTGCAGCTACGATATATCGGTCTCATGGTTTAACCGATATACACCAGTATCAGAAGCTAGTGCAACACAAATGCTTCGTACCGGTTATGGTTTCCCATCATCACCACAGGACCCAACCGCTTTTGCATTAACTCCAGATGTTGTATTGCTTTATTGGAAACTACCTGCGAAACCGAATGCACCAATTTCTGAAATCAAATATATGGTATGCTGGTGTTTTTTGTTCCATTCTCTCACCAAACTTAAGTAATAGCATCTATGATTGGCTCTTACGGTTAAGTGGTCTCAATATGTCATCTTCCAATTATTTGCATTGTGTATTTAGAAATGTTTATCTGACATTTCTGGCAATCGTCATTTCATCTTTTTTATTCAGACACTTCAGAAGATCATCTCATCTTTGTTGTTAATAGTGAATTCTCACTGGCTATTAATTAATTAATTAAATAGTATTGAGATAAATTTATTAAGTATTATTTCAGATTAGTCAACTTAGTACGACACAACTTTCACCCTCAGCTATCGGCGCGCAGCAATTTGAAGGAGTTCATTATGCCTCAACGCCAACAGACGTTGTTTCCTGCCAGAATGACCCTTGTTCTGCAAAGATTTCCAATCTGCGACCTTCTACCGATTACAAATTTTGGGTAGTTTTTATTAGATAAAAGCGTTGATATAAAATGAACACATAAATTACATTTTAAAAAAGTAGAAACTATCATTTACGTATGCTTTATTCATAATGAAATAATTAAATAGGAGTGCTCTAGTTTTTGAGTTTTCAGTTATTTAATTTTATTATTTATGGCTTTATTGGTCTTTATCTGTTTTGAAGAAGTATGGATCTATCTTTTCCATCTTAAAACAGTTTTCAATTCAATATAAATTTAACAATGAAAAAATAGTATTAATTTCTAATACACCATTTAATTAAAGATATGTTAAGCTATGATTTAGATACTAAGTTTCTTAATCATTTAATCAACAATATACTAAGTTTTGTTTTAGTTTTCTAGTCATTTAAATCTACATCATTTAATCAACAGCAAGTTACGCTATAAATTTAGATACGTGCAATTCATGAAAGTCATTTGAACATGCAATTTGTGGATGATGCAGAAGGAAATTCCATAGAAGCATCAGTTCGTACGAAAGATATAGCTGGAACATTGCGCCTTGATAATATTACTGGTACCTCTGTTGTACTTCGATGGAACTCACTGGATCCTGAATCTTATCCAAAACGCATATCCATCCAATATCGGATGGTATGTTACATTTATAGAATACTTACTAAGAGAAGAAATTGTTAGTAATCAATTTCTAAAGCTAAAAACTTTTTGCAATTTTCTCAATGATGCAAAACTTATAAAAGGATATTTTTCGATATGAAAAATGCATTACAAAATATATACATATATTAGTTTTATTATTGATTATTTTCGTTTTCTGATTTTTTTATTATTTTAGTTTTTTTGATAAAATTAATATTTCTGGATAATTATTACTATATTAATTTTTTTAATGTTTAAGGTTTCAACGAATGCTATTTGGAAGTCACCATATAATGCATCATTCGAAGGTTCTGCAAAGTCTGTAGCTATTGTTGTGCGTGCATTGCATTCAGCCACCGCTTATGATTATCGTTTTGCAGCTGAATATGCGGATAGTTATCGTTATGCAAATTATGATTACTCATACAATGAAACATTTTTGCAAATTTCACAACAATTTCGAACAAAACGTAACGTTTTCTATTTGAAAAAAGGGACAAACATAATTAGATTTAAATATAATAAAGAAGTTTTTTAATTTCCTCTGAAAATTCGACATTTTTTAGCTGGAACTCCATCAGCTCCAGCAAGTATACGTCTTGTTCAGGAATACAACGAATGGATTGTACGTTGGGAAAAGCCATCAAATGATGGTGGTTCACCGATCACTTCATATGCTCTTGAATTTAGGTCCACAAAATTTTTATATGAAATTTACAAGATTCTATGTACACCATCAAAGTTAAGTTTATTGAAAAAAAAAACGAAGTACTAATCGAAGGATTTCTCAAACAATTTTTTAAATTTATTTTTTGAAGACCAAATGAAGATGCTGAATGGGAGATAGCTGAACGAGGATTAGACGGTGCCTGTTTATGGTGGAAACCATTGAGAATTAATTTTCTTGCTGAATGCGCCGAATTTCGTATTCGAGCGGCAAATTCGGAAGGTTTTGGTGCATATGCATATTCGAAGTATCATAGCGGTATTGTTTTGGAAAATTTATTTTTACTTTAATTTTCAGAATATATTTCAGAGCACGGAACATTTCCAATAATTTTTGTTATTCGAATAATTCTCATTATTATCTTAAATTTGTCCTAGATCCGTTATCGTTCTATATTTTTTATTGGAAAATTTCCTGCACTTAACTTTCAGATCGTTTAGGAGAATCGCACACTCATTCGTTATGGATTATAATTATTACGCTTCTGATTGCTATCGTTTTACTAACTACTATTATTGCTATATTGTTTGGTATATGTTTACTTGTACAATTAAAACATCATTAATAGCTGATTTGGAAGTGAATTTCTAATTTTAAATTGCGAAAGTCGTAATCAATAATAGTAATAATAAAAGAATATGATGATTTAAAAAAACGAATTTATTATATTTTATTTTAGTGTATTATCAACGAAATGATAGAAAGGGCAATAAGATTCGATTGCAAGATATAAGCTTGCATGGTTATACGAATTCAGTCAGAAGAAATATTTTGCCTCCACACGTTATCAATGATCTAAAAAGTATGTCACGATTTTGCTGCAAAAATGTAGCCTGTTCAGCATTTCTCTTTCATTGCTTTTAAATGAAATGAATTTTTATTTTCAGCTATATCTCGAGTACCAAAAAATAGCATCAGCCTTTTACGCATAATTGGGAAAGGAAGTTTTGGAGAAGTTTACGAAGGAATTGTAGACGGATTACCTCAGTCACCTGCAAAAGCAGTTCGGGTTGCTGTCAAAGTCAGTTTTAGATTATGCATTTCTACCTAATCTTTGCAATTCAAATAACTAAGAATGCAATTAGACCTTTTTTAAATGAGAATCGATTCATTTCATCATGTTATCATTAAGTTTTGAAAAAGAAACAATTCAAAGTTTTAGACTCTGAGAAGCGGATTCTCTGAATCAGGTCGAATGAAATTCCTTCAAGAAGCAATTTTGATGAAGTAAGTGTTTGCAGAGTTTTTTTGGTGAAATATAATTGGATTCAGAATTGCAATTATAATTTTCTAATCTAATTTTATTTCTTTAAAGCAGTTTCGACCATCCAAATATTGTTAAATTATTGGGCGTATCACTCGAAACAGAACCATATTTTCTGATTATTGAACTTATGGAAGGCGGCGACCTTCTTGGATTTCTTCGTTCTAGGTTTTCATTTTTCTCTTAAATCTTTTTAGTCGTTTTATAAAATGGCTAATATTTGACTAATATTGTGAATTTTTTCTTCTACATGTTGACAGTTCATTTTTAGCCGTCCATCTGATTGTCTCCCGTCACAACTTTCGTTATACGAACTGATAGGAATGATGGTTGACGTAGGGCGTGGTGCCGCATATTTGGAAGTTAAAAAACGTGTACATCGCGATCTGGCAGCAAGAAATTGTCTCATTTCTTCAAGGAATTCCAATACACGAATTACAAAAATAGGTAATAATTCACTTCTAAACCTAATATGAAATATTCACTTGAAATTTTTTAAACTTGAAGTCACGAAATTGGTGAAATATTCCAGGAAATATTAAATGATATTCTGAGCAAGGGAGAAAACGGAATTTGGGAAAAAAATTAATAGCTAAAACTTAATTAATTTCTGTTATTCTATCTTCTTAAGCTATTAATTTTTTCTCAAAATATTTGATCACTTATTGTAGCGGATTTTGGTCATGCTCGTGATATTTATACCAACGATTACTACCGCGTACATGGAGATGATTTCTTGCCATTGCGATGGTTATCACCAGAATCAATTAATGATGGTATTTTCACATCAAAAAGTGATGTATGGTCATTTGGTATACTGCTGTGGGAAATTTTAACTCTCGGACAACAACCTTTCTCAGGCAAAAATAATGTTCAGGTAAAAATATCAAAGTGTGACTTGGTTTGATGTGAAAAAGCTAGTTTTTAAGAAAATTAATTGGTCAAAATTTTAAAAACTTTTTTTGAATTAATTGATTAAAAAACTAAAAACTTTTGGTAGAAGTCTTTTGATTAATTAATTTTTTAAATTAAATTAAGGTTTTTTCATTTTTTGTTTTTACTCATTGCAAAAAGTGGCAAAAGATTAAAGCTTTTATAAAGCTGTTTAGTTCACAGAAATTTCAAAAGGCAATTAGAAAATTATTTTCATTACAGGTAATATCCTTTGTGAAGAATGGTGGCAAGCTAGAGAAGCCACAATTCTGTCCAGATGAAATGTATGTAAATTTATTTGTACTTATTTTTTGATATATTTATTATCGTATTCATTCGTCTCCATCAGTAATTAGTTGATTACAGTTTTGCTATTGTGGAACGTGCTTGGATTTACGATCCAGAAGAACGTCCACGATTTGCTGATCTTTTGCCACAACTTGAAGCTTTGCGCGGTTGTCCATTGTATCAGGTTTTCCAACATACATTGCTGACTTCTCAATTATTTTTTTTCATTTTCAAAGGCTTACATTAAATGTTGTGATAAAATTTAAATATACCTATGTAAAACTTAATTTTTTATTTATAGGAGGATACACCATATCCACCGAACTTTTCATCACTGAAAACTGATTCAAATTTCGAGCTTTCATTTAATTCTAACATAAGTCGTGGAGAAAGTGGGCGAAGTGAAAGCGTAAGATTCGACAAGAGTGGTCAGTTTGTAACAATTTGAAATATTAATGATTTTTTCCTTGTAAATCATGAAAAATTTTCGTACAGTTCAGGAGAAGATAGTTATTTTTGCTTCTTAACTGTTTGTTTTTTGCTATAAATAATCATATACATAAAGTTTTACTGTTTTTCAGATAATCCTTCAGTAAAGAAACAGGGCCGTCCATCAATTTTACGATCACTTCGTAGAGAGCGTCCGAGACCGCCTGTATGCTGCTTTTTTGTATTATTTTTTATTGGTCTCTATGTCAAGCAAGTTCTACAAATTCTTATTTTTAGGACAGAAATCTACATCTCTTGAATTTCAATTCAGAATCATCTAATTCAGAGCTACTGAGGCTGACTCAAAGTAATTATTGCCAAATACATTTTATATTATAAATTTATCATACTGCAGCCGAGTTTCGCTGATTTGGAAGTTATTAATCGAAGGTCGAGGTCAGTGAATAGCGTAACGAGTGATATCGATTCATTTATTCAAGGTTAAGTTGTTTTTTTTTTTATTTGCCATAAATCACTATCGGACAGAGTGAAGTAAATTTATTATATTATTTGTGAATGCCTATAAATTAGTTTAACGAAGGTTTTTTTTAAAGATTGCGACAAGGGACTTGACAATAACGCTTCCATATCGAGTGGCTATTACGGTGAGATCTTTCACTTGCTAAAGTGCAATGGTGCAATAAAATTTTGAAGTTATAAAACTTGCAAATTTTAGAAGTGCCGAAAAAACCACATCACAAGAAATCACAGAAAAATCGACTAAAGCATCAAGCACCTGAACCACCAAATCGTTCTCCTGTATCTTCTTCGTCGGCAAGTCCCCATTCCTCTCCCAGAACTCCGTCATCCGGTGACAGTGACATTCCATCAATATATATTCGGCCAGCACGAGTTAGCCGAGTTTAAGAATATTTTTTTTCTTTAGTTGTTATTATTAGCTGCGACAATATAATTTACCAATTTTGCATTTCGTGGTTCATTTCCCATTCTAGTTCTCCATTTTCAATCACTTCATTTCTTGTTTTAGATTTCGAAATGTGATCGTCGAGATGACAAAATTTAGAACTATAAACGGCAAACTAGAATATTTTTTTATATGAAATTATTTTTTCTCCTTTCTGTTATTGCATGAATCGTTTGCATGTTTAGATTTTTTAGGAAGATTTGGTGGCATTAACAGTCAGGTATATGTCAATTCAGGTGCTCAATTTTTTTTTTATTAGTATATAATTAAAAATCTTGTTATGATCCATGATCTAAAAAAGAGTAGTATCAGTATAGAAGTTATGACAGTTCGCATTACATCGTTCTTTTCATGATTGAATTTTTCTTCTGGATTGTATCACAAGACACTTTTGTAAATCACCATACATAAACAGTGAAATATACGGAACAAACAGCTTTTATTTATTCATTTCATCCGTTCCTGCATGTGTTCTTCCCCTTTTCTCGCAACTATATTTCTACTGCTCATTTCATCTATTGATATTAGAATTGTTCATATAAGTTCCTTGACTAAAAAAATGAATCTCTATAAATTATTTGTCTGTGAATCAACAGTTAATCAATCTACAAACTTCTTTCACAACAAAAATTTTGGTTTTTTTAATTCGAATTCAAGCAATAATTAGTTGCCAAAAATTATTGGTAATCGAATGGATACCGATAAATAACCAACTTTGATAGTTAAACTATTGTTACAAAGAGGTGATATAATAGCAAAAAGAATCGAACCCTTGTAATCCTAATAAGTCTGATTGGAAAACTGTCGAATTCAGGGTAGATGCAATTAATGCAGATTTAGAGACATTAGCTCAGAAATACAAATCGATCAATCCAGTAGCTGATCAATCAAGAGAAGAATTTGCATGGAAAGAAATAAATATAGATCAACAAGGAGAGAACTGGCCAGACAGTTGGGAATCGAAGGCTACTAGATTGATCTAGTTAAAAATATCATTTTCAGTGAATTGAAGAATTTATAGGATTCAGGAAACATTGGAGAATGACCACTGTTGGTATACAGTACTAATCATGTTAATTGTTATCAAACAAAACATTGAAGTAATTTGATCCCTTTTCTGCTTTTTGTGTATTAAGATTCAAATCGAGAGGGAAATATTCCCATAAAAATAATAAAGATTTCTTAGAGAGAATCGAAGGTAAAAATTTTTTAATATCCAAATTACCTTTTGCTATACTCTTAACCTTCTTTCTTTAAGACATTCTTAATCTTCCCCCTTTGAGAATGTCGGGAAAACCGTGATAATTTTATAAAAAAATTTTGTATTCAAAAGATAAAAGTACTTGTGTCTCGGAAATTCGTTCTATTTTATCATTTATTCAATTCTAATTCAGATGTAAATTCTTCCAGCTCAAATTCTACACGTCTTAAGCACGCAGAAACCTATCTTGTCGTAAATTGAAGACAAAGGATCATAATATCTTAAAGCAAGAAAATTATTCTTTGTATAAAAATATTTTGACAAAAGATAAAGGATTCATCACATTATATAAAAATTAATTACAACATTTTTCCATACTTAGCGATGAATATTATCTAATTTAAATCGTATAATGTACAAGATGTTGAGCACATCTCATGTAAGATGTTATGCACATCCGATATGCTGATTTATAAAAAAATCTTATGTATCAAACTCATACACAGCTTGAGAAAACGGCATTTTTCATTTGCATTTTATTGTAAGCCAAACCTACTTATTAAGAAATGAAATGCCAGTTGAGTATTCAACAAATTTTCTGCTTCCGATTTTTGTAATTATCTTCATCTCCCTATTATTGTAATAAAAATTTCAACCAGCAACTATTACTGTATTTCAATCTTATGTTACCATTTTATTTGGTTATTTACCATGTTAATAGCAAACTAACAATTGGTCATGGAGTCTAAAATCACTCAAACCATGTATTTCTCTTCTCATTATATCTTAGTCACTAATTTAGCACCCATCTTTCAAGACAATTGTGGATATCCGGTACTTTAATTCACATATAAATGGGTTGTATCACGTACCCGTACAAACCACCTTATATGAATTAAATTTTCAAAAATGAACTCCCTCTTCCATTCATTATTACAAATCTGTTGCTCGTCCTACTAATTTTTTCCCCTAAACCTGAGCTCATCCACTATATTATTAAATCTTACCAGCAGCTTTCGACCAATTCATAATCAGCTTTTTCATTCCAATCCAATAACCCTTATTTTCAACCAGTAACAAAGGGAAAAAATATTCATCTATTGCCATCGGAATTATCATTAACAAATTTCCCTGTTAAAGCATAATCTTTTACAAATTTATCTACAAAACAACCAACCAACCAAAACAATCCAAATTTTCACGCAAAGATCTTCAGTCCTAAAAGAATGCTAACTTCACTCTAACAACTAATTTTCAATAAGCAAATTATGGAATAAATTAACCGCTCATGAGTATAAATATAACAAAAGCTTCTTTTTCTGTTTTCCCAGTAAACTGTTTTCCATTATCAGACAAATGTGGGAACTACAAAAAGGGGAATAAAATGAATTTAAAGAACTCTAATACTAAATCGCCGCGAAGTGCTTTGTACATTAAAATCCACATAAAAAACCCATCACTGCAAGAGGGCATGAATAGATTAATCACTGCTATCAGATTATAAATGCTTATTGCATACCATTAACACATTATTCTATTCAAACATTGTTGAGATAAAAGCAGTGGAGCTTTCCAATTCCGTTTCAGAGAAATGTAGAGAAAGATTACAAAGTGGATTTTTTTACATCTTTAATAACTTCAACAATAATGCAATAGATCACGCAGATTTAAAAAATCATTTGAATATCTTTCCCTGATTGAACGTCTTTCCATCAAAATCACCCTCCCACATCAGATATTCATTAACAATTTTCTTCGTCTTTTCATCGGCAGGATCTAGCTTCTTCCAGTCATAACTTTCATAATCAACCTTAAATATATAACAATATTTGGAACTTTCGATCAATTTCACATTAGAAACGATCTTTTTATTTCTCTTATAAGTTAATTCCAATTCACAAAAATTTTGCCTTATTTTGAGAAATTCATTCAACAGACCTGCCAGTCTGGTGAGAGTTTAAAAGCCAATTCATGTCCTCTCCAAATCCAAATCCCCGATATTGTTGAATAATTATCCGTACCAAACAAACAAACCGATGCGAAAGCATTTTTCTTCAGTTTTTCCAATCTTTGGAACATTCCTGAAATTTCAAAACTTACAAATTGTGATTTTCTACAGTAGAAATAATTGGCTCTAAAATTGTAGAACACGATATGTAACTTTCCTCATTTCTCGACTCATGAGTCTACTTCTTTTGCGATGATTTCTCTGTGTATCGCTTGTGGGAAAAAACATGACGTTTGAAATAAAATATCATACTCTCACTCTATAATAAATGATTATTTACCACTTATAAGATTACAACTCATAAACGTCAGAGTCAAATCTTCGGGATATTTATATTCAGCGAACCAAATTGAATAATTTTCCGAATCAAAGTTCTCCCAGAAGTAAGGCACTGCTTTCGTAGCTGTATCTTCGTTGGAATAAACTCTCTTGAAGGAATCCATCACAAAACTTCTGCAAATACACTCGTGCAGTTAAAAGACATTAAATGAAAAGAAAACCAACTAAATATTTTAGATTACATCGAAATCAATTAGAATTTTAGTGGAAATTTCTACCCTTTAGGCATAGCGGCAAAAGGATCAATCGATTTTGGCTCCTGAGCTAACGCTTCATCAGTAGCATCTGCTTCATCATCATTCTCGTTTTTTATTTTTTTGGCTTTTTTATCTGAATTTTTTTTACATTAATCCAAATATACAACCAGAAATAAAGTATTTGAAAATGTACATTTACAGAAATAAAATTTACCTTCTTTCTGCTGCTCTTTGTTTTGTCCTTTGTTCTTTCCATCTGAAAAATATCTCATTACAGACTAGAATGTATCCTAAAATTCAAATATAAAAGTTTTAGAAAAACTTTAAGATACTCAAAATTCAGAACCTTTATGACTAGTACGTTCTTTCGATAACTTTGCGGATAATTCTTTAAATTTCGCACCTGAAAAAAGTTTTCACTGGGAGGGTCTACAGCATAGTGAAATGTACCCAAGATCTTTCATTGTGTAGAAAAGTAGGCTTGCTAAATTTAATAACGCAAGACAAATATTTAATTTCTCTCAGTAAAAAAGAAAAGATAATTTTTTGGCAATCTACAAATAAACAGACAAGGCTAAAATCATGAATTAGGTCTAGTAACATTTCAGGCTTACTATCAAATCTGAGAACTTCTACGGCAAACTGTACTTCTCCAAGAACATCTTTAACAGTTTTCTGGTTAATTATGGTTCTGAACCAACGATTAACGTTAATCAGCGATGCACGTGCTGCTTCATCCAAAACATACTGAAAAATACGATAAAACATTTGGTAATTGATTTATAATTCAAGTGACAAAATAAATTACCTGGTATGCAGGAAGTAAATCCATCGCCACAGAAATATCAGCAAGAGACATCCTTTCTCCGACTAAAAAAGTTTTTGTTAGGAGCAGTGTATTCAAACACTTGAGCTGCATAAGCAATTCTGTCTTTGCTGCTTCCAACATCTGGAAAAATTAAATATGAAAAACATGACTCACACAAACAAGAACAATTCCTTTAAATAATCTGGTTATTAAATATTCGATTTTTAACTGAAAATAGCCTTCCAATTTTCCTGAAACTTATTGGCCTGTAGCAGCAAAAGCTACACTGCACTTGAATTACACTAAGTCATTATCTTTTGAAATATTAGAATCAATCTATACCATTGCATTGGTTTCTTACTGACAAAGAATTTTATGTCATTATTAGACAGGAAAGCAGCGGAAAGATGAGTACCCTATACCTATATTTTCTTGTTCACTCAACCGGGTACTATAAAACATTAGTCATATATACCTCACTGTCAATATGAGCGGCTGAAACGCTCGGTAATACGTAACCTAAAACATTTGGTATTAGTTGCCCCTCAGACCACTGCATCCACTGCAACACTTCAGAGCACTGCAAGCAATCAAAATTAGTCTGTTAATGCAATAAATGGAAATAATGAAAATACGTAACAAAAAGGATAACGAGTACATAATAAGCATTCAATAACAGAAATAAAAATAGACCATGAAATGGTTTATTTTCATTTCTATTATTGAATGCTTATTATGTACTCGTTCTATTTTTTTTTGATAGATACATAAAATGAAAAATAATAATTTCTTATCCTAACATTTGCTTCCTTCATTGCTTCACCTGCCAAATGAAGCATAATTGCGTCAGCACCAAAGAGTGTGATATTGTTATCTTCCATTGCTGGAGTCTAAAAAACATCATTTCCTGACAAAAAGAAAATTAAACTGCAAACTAAATCATTTATTGCATAATAATACATCTCTTTCTCATAAAGACGTAAAAAAGAACTAGATGTGATATTTCTCGTTAAGAATGAAATATATAAATTCAAGAAATACATAGAAATACATATATACAAACCACTCCAAGAGGGAATTTATTATGTGGAGGCTTCTGATCTATCACACTGACATCCTTATTCCCGATTTTGGCAGCTATCAGAATTTTTTGCATTCGAAAACTTTTTGGAGACCCATAAACTTTCTGAAAAAAGCAATTTTAATACTCATAACTGTCATTAATATCAATCAAAGTGTATAAATAGAGCAGATATTTATAAACTTACACAAGGCATTTTCGGCTGCTAAAATCAAAAGCTGCACGCAAGTCCTGAAATGATCCATAGCAACCTATTTTTCTGAGGAACACGGGCGATGCATAGGACATAACATAGTCTGTCCTTTATTATCTTAGTATTATAAATATACATATAGTTTAAATTAAACAACCATGTTATTAACATGAATGCTTATTCCCTCCATGAATGAAAGTTATCTTGCTGATCTCCTTCGATTCAAATCTTCAATAAATAATTATTTTAACTATTTCCTTTCTACTGTTTGGAGGTACATAAAAGACCAAAGTTCCAAGCGGAAATGATCGAAAATTTAACAATCACGTACTATCTGAGACTACCTTTCATACGTATCAGTAGCAACCCTCGATAAATAGATAAAAAGCATCATATAAAACAAAGGAATTAGATCAGTGCATGCCACACACGTAACCCCTTCTAGATAAACCCTCCCACGTACTTCAAACCTATCTTTGATCTCACAGAACCCACGAGTTTTCCCCTAACAAATAAACCAACACATACGTAATCGGTACGCAACGACGTTAAATTTCGAAATGCTCTGTCATGTATGGAATGAAACATTCAGTCCCACAGTACGTTTGTAAATGTTTATTCAAATTGCTATTTTTTCAAATATCGGTTTTATATATAAATCTTACTTAATGAATGCAAACTTTGTCTGCAGCAGTTTCGAGGGAAAAGAGATAAAGAGGCTGATATGATTAAAGTTATCAAGTTTTCTCATTTCCTAAGATAATGAAGCGATGAGCGTAATGCTGCAACTGATAAAGCGGGGAAGTTATGGTACTCCCTCCAATTTATGATCGATATGGCCATACGAATAGAGTATTGATGTTCCTTCCTACGTATAATATAAAATGACCGTACTATCTTTCACACTATTCTAGTTAGCAGTTCATAGTTATATATTTTACATCGTTGCTTCTTTTCTAAACTTCAAAATTAGTTGTGATGAAATTGTTCCGAAGTGAAACCGTGTTCTAAATTACTACTAGTTTAATTATTGCTTGGAAATTTTCCGAGAGGCGTAAATAAGATACTGAGAATAGTTAAAATACTTAAATGAACTCTTAATTAGATTAATGCAAATCAGATATTGTATAAATTGTTTTAGATCAGTGGGATGAATTTCTGAATACATGAATTTTTAGAAAGTCGAATTTCACTTATTAGTTATTATTTCGTAACATGTATTCTGGTGAATTCGCAGAGCCACGTTTACTACATTCCAAAGGATTCATACAATTATGCGTTGATAAAAGTGCTACCGATGACAGTGGGGTACGAGTTCTCTCTATTGTTTAGTTTTTATTTAGATAAATTGAGTTGCGAGAATGTTTAATCTTCCATATCTCTTGCAATTCCAGGCTAAATATGTGTTCTAATAAGTTTGAGATAATAATACTAAGATGTTCCCTTTAGTGATTAGTATATTCAGCGATTATCGTTTTTGTCACTCCATTTTTTGACTTTTTGACCTTCTTGGCATGCTCAGTTCACTACGGCTATCAATTCACGGATATGGGATTTGGACGCAATTTCGTAGCATTTGAATTTGATTAGTAATGTAATGTACTTCATTATGCCTTCGTTACGCTTGTAATAAGAATTATTTCATGACAGCTCTTCCTAAAAAGCTTGAAGGTTTATTGAAAGAACAATAAAAGGTTTCCTGAGAGCTAGGTACGTCCACAGAGTATCATTAACATAATATTTCAATTAAATCTAAAATTAAACCATTAATAAATGACAATCAATCATTTCCATGGTATATAAATATATTACCTAAAGTGAGCAGTTAAATTGCAGTCATTTTTATCGGTTGGCACTGATGGTGATGTATGGATTTGGACGGGTGATGAGCTGGATGAAGCTGAATACTGCCCTAAAAACATTAAAGGAAGAACGCATTGTGCAATAGCCTGGCATGTAAGAACCTTCCAATATATTCTATTGAAAGTATCTAGAAAGCATACATCAAAAATTTGGATCTGTTATATTTGGAACCCTTAAAGTTGCTTAGAAACTTTAAGACTTACAGATTAGTTTTCCGGGTAAAATACGAAATGCTTAGGTCATCGAATTATATTCATCGTTGTTTCAGTTGCCATTATTGATCAGTGTTTCTTGTTATTGTTGATCACTGTTGTCATTATCATCACTGCTTATCAGAAAATGATTTTCTAGGGAAATGATATTTACATCGGACATACAAGTACAGACGACCAAACGGGTATTCAAAAGTCAGCAGTTTCTCGTTTTGAGAAAGATTCCCTACGGTTGATTGCATCAATAACCACTTTTTCATTGGATATATCTAGCATCGATATATCAAAATCAGGAAAATTTTTGGCTGCTGGTTCTATGTATGCTTATTCTGAATAAGTTGTAATTTCAGTACTAAAGTTCTAGAAGTAGTTAATTGAGTTTAATATATTGCACCAAAAATATATTTTTCTTTATGTTTCCTTATTGCAGCGATCACGTTTTGAAAATCATAAATCTTGAAACAGGCGATATAATTCGTGCTGAAGCAGATGGACAGATTATGTGTGTTTCATTTAATTCGAAAGATGAATACTTGGCTGTTACAGCAACTGACGGAATGCTACGTGTTTTTGGCATAGCGTCACTGAAGGGTGACATTCCTGAACCAGTCACTGTTCGGATTTGCTCGCGTATTGTTGACATAGAGTAAGCGATTTTCTCGTCCTTTATAGGTTTTTGTTTTTGCTTAAGAGTAAGCTTTTAATTTAAATACTCGCCAAAAATTTCTCTTGCAGGTCATCTAGCTCTAGGCTTCAGCTGTGTTGGGATCCATCTGGCAATAATCTGTTTGTTCCAGCACTTGGATGTGTTAAAAAATTCAGCAAAGATTCATTTAAAGAAACAACCAAATTTTTTACTGCATCTAATTCATATGTAATTCATTCATATTCTCTTCACCGTTTCATTTGCAGCCCACAAAAATTTCTTAAAAGATGAGCATTTAATAAGGATTATTTATGACATAAATCATTCAATAACTGAGAAAATTGAAGATCATTTCAGAAAATTGATGAAACACTATAAAGCAGTCAATTAATACAATCATAGTTTTTAAGGAAATGTTCAACATATGCTGTGTGTCGTCCTGCGGAACATACTTGGCCTCATCTACCATGAATGGCTCAATTTATGTTTGGCAGCTTGAAACCAGTGATCTGTTAACATGTAGTAAATATCAAATAAATGGACAACCAAAAGTGATTTGTACTATGTTTTGGCACAACTTATTACAGGATACATTGTTTTTCGCAGATACAGAGGTATACTGCAAGTTGTTTCTTGGATTTGAGTTTTGTTATATTCTTGACTGGCTAATTATTTAACCGACGTATGAATCTCGATTTGCTTTGCAGTTGCTTGATGCAGTGTGAAATGTGACTTAACACTTCACTCTATACAGTAACTAAACATATATTTATTGAACTGGGGAAGGTTATTTAGAATTTATACTTGTAGGAGCATATATGTTCTTTGAATAAGTGCACGAGAAAAGTCACTTTGGATGATCGTAGCGGTACAGATTTGGAATTGCAAATCGAAAAAAGCAAAACTACTGCAAATTTCGACGATGACGAAAATTCGCAGTGTATGTAATATTTATTTGGTCAGCTTTGTTAATTTGTTTCTCATTTTTAGTCTTTTAGATTTTCATATCATGATGCGAAGTTTCATATTCTTTTTTTAGTATCTGCAGATCTGGGTTTTATTAAAAAGTCTTACGGATTTGACGAGGAAGGACACTTCCTTGGTATTACTGATGCAAGTGAAAAAAATTCTCACGTTTTTACAACTACAGAACCTTTAACCTCGTACAAACCAGTGGTTGTGCCGAAAGTATTCGTGACTAGCTCTACTCCTGAGTATCGAAAACAGAGATATTTGGTGAATCTTTTTTTTAATTTTTTGCTATATATTTATAAA
>UPTC01000455.1:20529-37712 GCA_900537255.1 Acanthocheilonema viteae
TTTTTTTTTAATATTATTCTCGAAAGATAATATCTTGCAGAAATGGAATCGGTATGGTACAATAATCAGTTCATATAATGGAGATAACGGAAAAATCGAGGTATCTTTAATTTTTGAAATGTTTGTAGACCAGTATTTTCAAGCATTATTTCAGATCTTGTGCTTGAATTCAGTAATTGAAAGATTAATGCAGTTGGCAGTTTGTTGCTGTTCTTATTAGATGAAGGGCTACATAAGTGCATGAAAGCAGGACTGGAATATATGAACATCAAATTTCAAATTTGAAGCTTCAAGAATGATACTGGAACTAATAATTCCCTAATATTTGGGACTGTTCCATTATTTCTAATTTCCATACTGCTTTCAAAATTATTATTTAGTTAGTAGTTGTTAATAACTTAGTTATTATCACATTTAACAGATATTAATTCAGACAAGACGCAGTTATCATTGAAATTGATCAACGTTAAGCATTGATCTTTTGTTTGTGTACCTTTAAAATTTTTTTTTTTGAAAGAATAAGGAATTAACAATACAGATAAATTGGCACGACATTTCGATACATCCAGAGATTATTATCGATAATACAGCGAATTTCTCCGTTGGTGACATGACTGATGAAATTGTAGCATTGGCATCGAAAGCCGAGAAGGAGAGTTTGAGGTCCTCTTTGCTCTTGTTTCCAGATTTTGAATCCACCTTATTTTTTTTCTGTGAAATCATGCTATTATCGAGGTAAAAAAAAATAGAAAATCATAGCAAAAGAGCGAAATTGCATTTGAAAAGATATAAGTGCATCATCGTGCTGAAACAGATATTATCAAAAATGTCTTTGCAGTGAAATGCAGGTACAGTGTATAAAAGCTTGGGATTATGGTTCAAGACAGTGGAGCGTAACGTTGCCAGAAGGTGAATCAGCCGACAATATAGTTATAGGGAAAACATTTCTTGTTTTAGCCACATCGCAACGATATTTTCGAACATTCTCACATGCTGGGACTCAAAAAATGGTCTTTTGTTACTCAGGTAGCTTATTATGTTTTATAAATTTTTTTTTGAATAATTCTTGAGAAAAATGGACATGAAATAAAACAAATAAAATGGAATAAAATGATGCGAATATTTCTTTTTAGGGCCATTACTTACTATGTGTGCATTTAACGATATGTTTACGGCTGTAGTGTTAAAGGGTGGCGCTTATTATGAGGATGATGAACCGCAGTTCAATGTATTTTTTGAAATTTTTTTAGTCTTTTTTTATTTCTTCAAGTTGATTTTGAAATTGGTTTTGCATATATTTATTTTTTTAATTTAGTTTGTAGCAAGTGTTTATAAAATGAAAACTGAAGGCTGGAATAACTGTCAGTCCCTGGCACAAATTGTTCCTATCAGTGTGACTCGCAATGCCAAATTGGCTTGGATTGGATACACAAGTCATGGAACACTGTGTACAATGGATAGCAAATGTGCGTTTTCTTGCTGCTGATATATTTATAAAATTGGGACGTTTTTTGTGAACATTTGGAAAAAATTAAGATAAACTGCGCTATTGCTTTATTTATAGCTTATTAGGACGTTTTTGAACATTTAGAAAAAAATTAAGATAAACTCTTCGTGAAACGAAGTTTCAATCGTTTCACTGAATAGATTTCTAAATTTTAGATTCTTTTTTCATAATCCTCATAGATTTAGTTACTTGAGAAAGTTGTCTACTTTTATTTCTAATCTTGTCTACTTCTATTTCTAATCAAACCTGTCTCAGTATTTTATCATAGCTTTGGTTTCAGATTGCTGTCGGATTCTTTCTTCCAGTAACATTTGGATTCCAGTTTATGATTTTGCCAGTAGTCTTAGAGCTAAATCTGATCATATATTTCTGATTAGTGTTATGGATTATCCGCATTGTGAAATTCGTTATGTATATTGTCGAGGAGTGGAATATCCTTTAGTTGAAAGTCGTTCAATTCCAGCGGTTGTTAAGTGGCAACTTCCACTGTGTGATCAGGTATATATAATTTATTTTATCAATATTTTATGGATACTATCTCGACTCTCTTATACATGATAGTATGAAGATGAGGAAAGTTTCCGCCGAATTTTGTTATAATGCTTGGAAAACAGATTTAATTTTTTTAATCAATGATTAATCACTGAAAATTTTACAGGATTCGGAAAAATCGAAACTCGAAGAGAAACTTTTGTTAGCTGAAATTCGGAGATGCACGTTAAACAGCGATAATGAAGGCGAAAAAGAATCCGAACTTTTAGTTCGCTTTTCTTATGTTCTCTTTATAAACAAATTACTTTCGAAGGAATTATGTATATATTATTTTCTTTTAAGAAAAGATTTAAAGTTCCGAAAATTTATTTTCGTTATTGGGAGGCAATATTTTTGTAAAGTTTTATAGGATATTGCGGCAACATGTACAAAGGATATTGTTCGATTATTTGCTCTTGCATGTAAAACTGATCGCCAGTGTCGTGCAGCCGAATTTGCCGCATACACACATTCTGGACAAATTGTTCAGTCCATGTGCAATTTCGCTTCTAAAACCCGACACCCTTTACTTGCGGAAAAGGTTTGGCTTAATATTTTTTACTTATAATTAAATTAATATTGCATTTCTGGTCAAAAATTATGTATTTTAAAATTAAAATTAGGAAGATAATAGCTAACAATAATTTGTCATATAGTAATTTGATTGAATCTTTTTTTCCATAAGTTGTTGATAGATAAATCAAACAGAAATTTCCCTCAGTGTAACAATTTTTTAGTTTTAACCAATTTTCTTATTTATAGGTTGCTGAAATCGGAAGAATAAATGCTACTGCACAACAGAATACAACACGAGATGAAAATGAGAGAAAGAGAAATATTTTATCAGAAGATAGAGAAAAAAATGAGTTTTTGGCGCCTAAACGATTGAAAAAGGTGAGCAGTCAATCTGTTAGACGTGCATTCAAACACATCTTATATCATGCATTTTCCAAATCTTTTGAAGTATGTAATTTCTTTTATGCAAATTTTGTTCAGGAACGCATCTCAGATGAAGTCATAGTCAAGACTATGCGGCAGGAACAAGAGGAAAATGAATGTATGCATGACTTAGAATCAACTCTAAGTAATGAATCGTCCTCACCATTGTTGCTTCCTGTTCGATCAAGGCTACCTTCCAATCCCTTCAAAGTATAATGTCATTTTGTTATCTAAAAAGATATTCATAGCACCGCTCCATATCACTATCTTGCTCTGTTGATCAACTAGGAAAAAAGCTCAAAGCTAAAGTTTTGTGATGTTATAGGCTCCCATTTTATTAATGCATTCATTTGTTTTCTTCAAGTCATTATATTTTGTTTTTTTTGTTCCGAGCTGCAACATTACATTTCATCAAACATTATATTTGTTTTCTTCAAGTCTTGAACTACATTTATGCTATTAGTTTGCAGCGCAAATCTCAGAATGTATTTGGTTCAAATCAAGATAACTTTTTCGATTCATTAGCTTCTGCATCTACAGTCACTCCGCAAAAAACGAGTGATGTTAGTAGCGATTGGAAGAAAATGAAAAGAGAGGTTGTTTAGAATGAAAAAAAAAAATAATATTACAATTACTAAAATTTGAGTTTACATCTTCTCACTGACTGAAACTAACATGTCAAAATGAATAAATTTTGCTATACTATGGAATTGATTTTCTTCATATTTCTCTAAGTTTTTCAGAGATGAAAACTTTGTATCAAATTAGGAAGAATTTGTTCTAAGCAATTTTTTATATTACGTTTGCTACAATTTCCTATATATTGATTTTGCTACAATTTTGCATTACAGCCATCAAAAACTCGACAAACTTCACTTTTTGTGAAATGTATTGAGGAAAAGTAAGATGTGTTTTTTACCCTCAAGATTTCGTAATTCAAAATTAGGAAATGAAATGCGTGAATATTTTTGATTTATAAAATGGATTGATATTGTTTAAAAAAAAAAAGTTTATGTTAGATTTTCTTGATTTTTTGAAAATTTTTTTATTATTTTCATTATTTGTTTTAGTTTTCAAGTTCTCATCAAAGCTGATGTTTATTAATTTAGTCAAAATATTTAGAGAATCGGGTAAAGCAAAAACAGGATTCGAATTATGGCTGAAATCTGCGGAAAATAAATTAAGGGAAGATTGTGATGGATGCGAAGACTTTTTAGGATATGCTGTCAAGCAGTTTCGGCATTTAAAAACTGAAGAAAAGCAGGTAAGATTTTGATCTTCTCCGTGTTTGTCTAAATTTTTCAGAGGTGAAAATTTTGTATTAAATTGGGAAGAATTATTTGTTTAAAACAATTTTTTAATTTAAGCACTGGAACGATTTGGCTCAAGCTTCGAAAACCTGAAATGGTTAGTATTCATTGGCAGATTATTTGGATTTTCGTTGCTTTATGTCGAACAGTGCTTTATGTCGAACAGTTCAACTTAGCATATTAATAATGTGTCGCAGTTTGTTTCTAAATCCACTAATTTAATTGAAATCACCACAGTAAAGTCAAAAGTTGATTAATCGGCATCATTCATTTGTCTCAGCTAATGGAACTAGGTCTTGTAGAATAGTTGTAATTTAAAAAAATATCTTGTCAAATTGTTCTATTGAGAACTTATTTGTATATTTTTAGCATTTAACGATTCTTTTTGTCCAGCACATTTTACCAGTTTGCTTGCATTAATTATTCTATTATTTGATGAATTAAAAAAATCAACCTTCTAAAAATTTGTTGAATAGTAATTAAATTTTTATGTTTTTAGCATATTACAATAATCTTTATAAAGTTTCTGAATCATCTTTATATCTGTATTTCGATTTTTGTATTTTTTGTGACTCTTTTTATTCTTGCTTCTATCAAATATTTTTCTGATAAATTAAAGATTATTTATGCAAGGCTCCAAAAATTTTCTGCTTGATATCATATTAATAAGATAATAAAAAATAGTTTGAGGCAGTAGCACTTGCTCTTTTTACAGTTAGCAAATATAGAAATTATAGTGAATTAGAGGATAAAATTCAACAATAGGGTAAAAAATCTAGAATTGTTGTTTGTTGCATGAAATGTTGTTATCATCATGAAGTATCTCAGTTGAGTTCTCGAAAATAGATAAATGGTTTATAAAAAAGATGGTCCGAATCAGTAGAGAAGCTTGAAGAAATAATTTTTTTCCTATGTTGGAGTTATTTATTCGAAATTTAGTATTTTTATTATCGCGATGAATAAAACTGTTAAAAACCATAAACAGCGAACACAAGAATTGGATGTTATGATATATTTGATACAAATACGGTTAAAAATTGGGGCGAGGAAGAAAAGTAATATCCCAGCCAATTGATTTCTGCAGAACATATTTGCTCTAATTTTGATTTATGCGATTCTGTAGCATTCTAATGAATTCTCTTGCAATTGTAGTCAAACACAGGATGAAGTTATATACTCCTTGCTATAGTATGCTTTCATTTCTTTAGCAATTTTAGAAAAATTTTGAGCTTTTAATTAATTCAGTTTGGCACTGCAGCAACTAATTTTTTTCCGACTTCATTTCTGTTTTGGAAAATATTGTTGTAGAAAAAGTAAGTTATCTTTGCAGATTTCTGTACCATGGAAAAGCATATTTAAAATGTGCTTAAATGAGAAAGGTGACTGAGCAGTGCTGTAAATATTTATGTATTTATTCTGAAATTCCTTTTACGTGAAATATTTTTCCGTTACTTCATGATTTAACATATTTGTATCCATTCCATTCAATTCTTTTCCTCTTTTCTGATAAATTTTTCATTTCAAAGTCACAATTTTAGCTTTTTGCCTATTGGTTATGTATAGCGGGATGGTTGAAATAATTTACCTTTTTAATTATAATTGATTGCTTTGGAAAATCCTTCGTCAAAATTAACAAGTCAGGCGGAAAAAACTCACTTTCTGGTGAATTGGATAATTGACTTCGGACAATTGACATATGAAGGTAGTTGCAAGACACCTGTTACTGTAATATACTATTCATCAAAATAGCAAAGCCGCCCTACAGGTACTGTATTTTTCTCATTCAATTTTTTTCCTTCATACATTCAGAATATTATCATTATTGTTAACAATTAATTTTATGAATTTCATTTTCACCGATATTTGTGCAATTCCGCTATTCTAATTAAGAATGATAAAAAAAAACATTTGCTTCTCATTGATTACGTAATTGCTTTTCTAATTTACTTCATTCAACAAGTTAAATAAATGATATTGAAATAACGAGTAACATGCAGATGTATCGTTAATCACAAGTTTTCGTATCTCACATTTATTAGAATTTTTCTAAAATATCAATTTGCTATCGTTCATTCATTCGAATTATATTCAAATAATAAAAATTCTTTTATCAAAGCGATATTAACAGTACTTTCATCAAGTCAAACTTGTAACAAACTGATAAATGAGTATCGAGTTATTCCTGTTAGGGATATGAATGAATTTAATTTTGATTATTTATCAAACATATTTGATATTTCTTAAATCTCCAGTGAACTCAACCATTCATAATCGCCATAAAGAAGTAAAACGAAAAGGGAAGTTTACTGGGAAAGAAAGAGATTTGAAAGGAGGCTTTTTAATGAGTTATTTCCTCATGGGAAAACAATGTGAAGATTGCACCACAAATAATAGATGCGAGTCATTTTTGATAACTGCCAATATATTTCATAACTCAATTCTTTAAAAAAAAAAACTGAAAAAAACAAATTTTCCACTAAAAAAACTTTTCTTCTTAATGTAATTAGGCGGAAAATTTGCTATTTTTTTATGACAGTCAAAAGCAAATAAATACCAAATGACAGATAAATCATCTGACGCAGAATTGCGACATTTCAAAATGTGACATAATTCGAAGATGGCGTGGATAATGGTCGCTGATGTCATTAATGTGGAAAATGGTTAATGAAATGCGGAAAAACGCACTCGTCCGTGCCTGAATCTCCATTTATCTATTCATAGTATTCACGTAATCCGCTGTCCTGGACTGTTTGGAATGAATATCTCTGAAAAAGAACGGAATGGAACTGTTCTTTGTTTTACAGTATAGCTGATTGTCTTCTATTTCAGATTAGAAAAACGGAATATAATCATGAAAAATGGCAGATGTGAAATTGGGTATTAATGTGATGAATTGTTGGAGAATAATTCATACGAAATTTTAAAAGCAGTTAGAGATGAAACAGAGATATGGACTTAGTGCTTGAGAATTCAAGAATTAGACTAAACAGGAGATTTCGTAGAACTGTATTTATTGAAAAATCTAGCCCCACCAATGAGATGTTACTTAGGCTTTAAAGGAAAAACGAGATAATCATTGTCTGCAATTTCCTTCGTTTTTTTTTTTGGCTGTCCATTCTACTGCAGTGAAGAACAGCTGTTACACAACAAAGCTCCAAAAACAAGCCAAGCTTCTATCTAAAATAACACTGCTAGGCCAAATAAATCTTCTTAAATGCTTCTCCAACTAATCTTACTGCTTCCCACTTGTTTCATCTCCAATTTTATTTCCGGTATACAAATTTTTCTTTTATTTAATTTATGCATGCTTTCATAATATTCGTCATTATTCCAGCTTCAGTTAATTATGGATTTAAAAAAAGAGCTCAGTTAAGCTGATTTCCTTTTTTTATTTAATTAATGAGCATTTTAGGGAACTGAACTGATCGAGTAATCAGTTCAGATTATTAGGCGAATGCTTTAAAGTAGAATGGTAGGCTCAGATCCTGTGATAAAAACTTATTTGCCTTTCATTCATTTTGCATTCAACTATTGTTATATGCGGAAAAGTTTACATTTAGCTAATTATTTTAAAATGTCACCTTAAAATTATTATTTTTAAATTCATTTAGATTAATTCTACTCATAACAAATAATTTTTCAAATGCAATAGAGTGGAAATTATTAACACGTACAACTGTTTTTATTTACAGCACATGCTTGTTATTACTGCGTTTCATATGCTCATTTATTGGTACCAAATTTACGATATCAACTTGGCGCTCAAACGGATATTTTCTATTGGCCCATTGATGCATCCTCGCCAAGCTGTTCCAATCCATTACTGGCCAATTACTCTCATCAAATTCATGCGCAAATATGCACCAAATTTCCACTCTGTATCACATTATCACCTAATATCGCAAGTATTTGTTTGATCATTTTTTCAATTAAATTTTGGTATTAAAATATCAGTATCTTTTCTCGAAAGTTATTCAATCATTAATAATTCATTGAAGTATCCTAAGTAGGACATAAATATTGCTCTTTCAAGAAACTTAATAAAAGTTATATTTTAAATTTTATTAAAACAAACTGAAATGAGACCTAAAAATTTATCTACTCATTGTTCATTTTTTTAAGATGTAAGTTTTGTTGTTCGTGGATGTATGGAGCAAATATTAGTCACTAAATTGAGGATCAATGAAAAATTCCAAAAAAATGGGTCAGTACATTTTAAAGTTTATATTATTTCTTCTACAAATTTTCTTTAATTTTTATAAATTTTAAGTCTGAACAATGCTTAGCATTTTTTTGTTGAAAGTATTATTTTACAAATAGCAAAAATAGCATTTGCTTAACGTTTATGTCAATATCAATTAAGGAAATTTTGCTTTTTTTTCATGCCTATGTGAGAGAAAATTTAAAAAAATGAGTTTATCAGAATTTAAACCATTAGTTTTCAGATGTTATACAGTTCGTTCGAAACAAATTCATCCATCACTTTCTCCACTGGACTATATCATTTGTGTTTGCTCTAATGAGTACTGTAATTCTGATGTGCAGAATCGATTTCCATACATTCCTGAATCCGAATCTCTCAATTTACTGTTCGGTGTTGAAAGCGAACGGATAGCAGAAAGAGTTATTGCTGAAATTCGTAATTTGGCAACTACTTTGAATCCATTACCTGTACTTATTCTGAGTCTATTTTTAATCAGTATTCCGTGCATTATGAAATAATATTCTTTACTGAATTTAAAAATTAAATTTTGAATTTAAATAATTTTCTGGGATTTTCCAACAAAATTTTATGTAAATGTTTAAATATATATGTAACTTTATGCTAAAAATCATGGAAATTTAAAAATCATAAAACCATGGAAATCATTCATATAATAAAAAGTATTAAATCAAATGAATCTTCTATCTTCATCCTAATGCAGAAGAAGAAGAGATTTTTCAGCCTCAAAATTTTTTAACTGTCATAAAATTTAATTTTTGAATGTCATTTTTATCTTTTCCCAGAAATTTAGAGTGCTTCATGAAATTTTAATGTAATTTACTTCTTTATATTTTCTCTTTCTGAGCGAAATGCAATTCTCATTGATAGCATTACTAATAAAGAATATTATTTGCAAAGGATCATTTATGATTTTCAATTCAATTCATTTAATCCAATGCATTATGTCATTCATATCGGTTTCTTAATAGGAAATGAGTTAAGTACGTAATTTAACTTCTCAACTTAACTTTAGATTCAGTAGTTTTTTTTTTATTTCTACGTCCAAACAGCTAAAAAATTTCTACCTTATTTGTTTAATGTTAACAAAAGAGTATATTAACGGATATAATTACAAAAACGTACTTCCGTTATATGATTTAATATAGAGTTTAATAAAATATTTTTACCTAAATACTTTTTCCACTTTCATCAAGCAGGATCAAATTCGGAATTGACAATTGTAAACATCATTTCAATTTCGTCAAAATATTGCAGAAAAAAAAATGAAATTTAGTATTGATTCCAGAAATAAGACTGTAATTAATTACATGCATGGAGTGTCATGCTATTACGCTTTCTGTGACTTCTGCTGCTTGATTTAGAATATTTGTAACGGACAAAGAGAGAAATAATCGAACTATGACGGTACTCAATCATGATGGTACTGACATTTAATAGCTCAACCGGATAAGCAGTCAACGGCTGTATTATGATGAAATGCTCATCAACAATCAATCATGGTGATACCACCGGTCACTAGTTCAAGTACCTGTCAGCAGTTCTATGTCACTTATGTATATAACTTATGGTTACAATTGCTAGTAAAGAGTTCATTTATTTCATATCCTGCCATCTGAGGTCATGAAAAAAACTTTTGCGACCAAAGTCATCAAACTTCAATGCTAAAGTGAAGCTTATTTTATCGATCGATAATTTCCAGTGATTTCAATAGAAATACCTCACCAAACTTTTGATTTGATTAGTATAACCGAAGTTTCAAGCTAGTAATATATTTGATAATTAACTTTGGTCATAAAATAACGAAACATTTCAGATTTCAAAGAAAAATAAGAAAAAAGTGATGACGTTAAAATACTAAATTTTGATGACGAGCAGGTAATAATGACTCTTTTAGATGCATGTTAAAATGGCCCATAAGTTCTACAAACTAGTAAATAAATGATAATTTCTAAGCAAATTAATAATTAAAATGAAACAAAATTTTTCATCCGAACATTATCAGACAGTTTGATGTCGATTCTTTCCGAAATATCGCTTTCCACTCGAATTGAAGCAAAAATGACGATTGATGTTGGATTTGAAATGTTTGAACTGTGATTGAAATTGTTTCTGTAATAAAGCGTTTATTTCTATTTTTTAATACATGAAGGAATTTGTTTACATAATGCAATGAAAAAGTGTCACTTACGGACGCTTTGGATGAGCCTCATTCGTCTTCATCTTGGCCCAAAATGATCCAATAAATAGCCAAATGAATAATAACTTCATCTCTCATGAATTATTTTATTCTTTCTCTTCTATAATACAGCAACTTATCAATCATCCATCATGCAAAATATCATTACAGGAAAATTCAGTAACATGATTATTTAATTTAATACTAATATATCATAAATGTAAATATCACAATTATATAAATAAAACAGTTAATTCCACAATAACGATTGAAAATTTATATTGCATGTTGGTTTTCATGGACGAGTTGTGCAAAGAATAATACTGCTTCATTTTATATTAGGGGGTTATTTGGAGATTTTTCAAGATTAGATTTGGTAAAGAGATTTTGTATTGGTATCAGATTGAAGAGTGATGTATTTGCAGAGAACTACTGATAGTTATTAATTAATTAGGACGAGAAAAGCGAAAGGTATACGTAATTTTCGAGCCGTACGTATACGGTCGGAGATTGAAGACACACCGACAGGCTCAACGATGAAACGATAAAGAATGCAAAAAAGCTCATTTAGGTGCGCGATGGAAGGTTAATCGCTTCGGTGCAGCATCACGGTATCGTCCTCGAAAAAGTGTAGTTTATTTGAATCTTCAGTTTAGTGCCTTCTCTTTGCACAGTATTTGATTTCCAGTCATACATGAAATGTTTAGATTATTTAATTCAAGTTCTGATATATATAAAGCAGTTCAAATTTTTTACTAGCGAATGTTTTTGCATGGAATGTTTAAGTGTTCCTGAAAGTGATAAAGAAAGGAAAAGACTATTTTCTCCATCGAAATATTGAACTGAAACATTGATGTTTCTGTGGTATTTTCCATGAAGTGATATTTGTAATAAAAATAATTTACTAAAAATTATATTTACTTTCTCTTTTTCAGTGGTGCTGAAGCTAAGTAGCCTAACTGAGCTATTCGCAAATGTGTACAGTTAATCAGGAATGGAAGGAATATTACTGCGTTTGTTCCAAACCATGATTGCTTGAATTTCATTGAGACATTGCTTCCTTTCATTACTTCATGTTTGATAACTTTGGTTGCCTGTAATTAGTAGGTTAAGTCGATTCCAGTGGCGTCATTTTGTAGGGTCTTTATTACAGACGAACTTTTCCTAATTAGTAGCTTGCATCGTTACTGCTTTAAATGTTGTGCAGAACTTTAAGGAGGTATCCTTTTTTATTTTTTGCTTGCAGTATGAATATGCATCTGTTGTCATAAAATTTTTGTTACAGGAGAACGACGAATCCCAGTGGCTCGCTTCGGTAGAAAAAGTCATGCATTTCAGGTGTACGTTTCAAGTATAAAAGCAGCTAATACATCCTCGATTGCTTTGTTTAAAGATAAAAAAGAGAGACAGCGTTCATGAGCCCTTGTTTATTGTTTCGTATCGATTTTGATTATTGTAATGCATAAAGATTTTTAAAAAACTTTCTAAACTGTTTTTTCTCGTTTCTTTTTTGTATCAGACATCTGCAATTACTCTGACTAATATTTGTCACAAAGAAAAGCGTGATTTAAGTTTGGAATGGAAATAGACGGCGTTTACAAAAACATTATAGCAACCAGTTTTTAAAGTTCAATTTTGGAAGAAGAAAATGCTTTCCAAAGCATACATTTCATAAAATGTCTCGGCATGCATTTATGGACGATGCATAATGCTGAGTGGATGCTGTTTCAAACTTCAAGACTGACTTAAAACCGAAGTATCGTTGATGACAGCCACCACATTTTTGTAAGACGAGAGCGGGGTGTATCGTAAGTCAAGCACGGAGAGACCGCTGTTTTCACAAAACCCAATCAGAGTGTTCTATCAATATAAACTGTTTTCTATGAGATACATTGGTAGCATACTGAAATAAGTGGGGGCGTTTTTCTCGTCGTGCTTGGGGTTGAGACTGGTCTGGTACTGAAGTGGTGCAATACTCCGTTATCAATTAGTTTTTCGTCTCAGTGCTTCAGGCTGTTATTTTGATAGAATTGGTTGGCCTGTGCACAAATTGGTTGATAGTGTTTCTGTAGTGAGAATTACGGAGATGAGATTGATTTAAATCACCATTTGTCGGAAATTCGTTCCACTGGGATTTCCAACGATTAATTATTCCTTTTTGTCTCTTGCTTCACAAATGTTAGACCTGTAAAATAGATTAGAAAGTGACATTTCTTTATTTTTTGAGAGATCTATTACCACATTTATGAGATAAATAAAACAGATAAAACTCGAGAAACTTCATGATTAGAAAGGGATTATGATGAATGGAATCGTCATTTATTCTTTATCAAGGAAAAAAGAACAACTTGCAGATGTCGGTAGAATGCCCGATACATCCTGGCGCTCATCTGGTGGAGGATCATCGAGCCGGTGATTTGATTTGTCCCGAATGTGGTCTGGTTGTGGGAGACAGGTATCATCTATTTGTTTTGTATAATTTTATTTATTCTAGATGTAAAATTTTGAAAAAAATGACATTAAGCTGAAAGTAAATCTCTGTTTGAAAATTATATTCAAGACTAGTGGATGTGGGCACAGAATGGCGATCATTCAGTAACGAGAAATCTGGTGCAGATCCTTCACGTGTTGGAGCACCGGAGAATCCACTTCTTGGAAGCGCTGATTTGTCGACATCTATTGCTGTCGGTTTTGGTAGTTCTGAGAGCGATCACAGGCAATACACATTTTATTTGTAATTAAAATGGTAAAATGGGTTGGATTTGTTAGTTTCGAACTCAAATCTTTCATTATTATATCAAGCCTTTTAAGCATAAAATATTTACAAATATTTTTATTATTTGATGATTTTGTTTGAATATTTTTGTTTATCCAATTAATTTATTGTTTTCATTACATAAGTTCGATTATTTGTAGCTTGGCAAATGCGCAACGCAAGAATATGAATAACATGGATCGACAGATGGCACAGGGTTTAAGTGTAATTCGTGAAATGAGTGCGCGCATTCACCTCCCAAAATCTATAGAGGTTTCTAAGTTAATATTATGAGTATATTTTTCCTCTTTTAGCAAATGAATATTGTCTGGAGATGAGGACAATGAATATTTCGCATGAATAATATATATGTGGCTGAATCTTTCAGGATGGTGCGGCGAAGATTTTCAAAGATGTTTTGGATAGCAAAGCATTACGAGGGAAAAATAACGAAGCTCAGGCAGCAGCATGTTTATACATAGCTTGCAGAAAGGAGGGTGTTCCACGTACATTTAAAGGTTATTATTGTCACTGTTGTTGTGTTGCTTCATATCATTGTAATTTTATAAATATATTTCTTAAATGATTAAATATAATTTTAGAAGATTTTCAGAAATCTGTGCTGCTTCTCGTGTTTCCAAAAAAGAAATAGGACGATGTTTCAAACTGATTATAAAGTCATTGGAAACGAGTTTGGAGCAGATTACTAGTGCAGATTTTATGGTCAGGCTACTTGGTTTTTCTCCTGATTTCTGTTTTTGGTAGCAAAAATAATTTTATATAAGTCATTTAGTTTCAGATATTTCTCCGCTCTTTTTCTTTTTAGTGTTTCTAGCATATTGTTTCGCAATTTAAACCAATTTATTTATGATCTTGTTCTTTTTAGCGTAGAATTGATTGTTGAATTGTCATGGATGAATAAACTAGAGCTTAAACTGTGTAGAATGAGTATAAAAGTATGGAATAAGTCTTACATCACGCTTGCTTCACTAAATGATAATTAATACTATTAATAATATTATTTCGTTTATCCCAACGATTTTTTCAGTCGCGATTCTGTGGTAATTTAGGTTTACCACATAGTATCCAAGCTGCGGCAACACGAATTGCAAAAAAAGCTGTCGAATTGGATTTAGTTGCTGGGTAAGAGTTTGCTCTTTTTTTGAATGCTTTTGAATTAACTTTAATGGTCTAACGCCAAGCACTTATTTTATTCATTTTAGCCGTAGTCCGATATCTATAGCTGCAGCAGCTATATATATGGCAAGTCAAGCATCCAGCAATAAAAAGACTGCTAGAGGTTTTATTTATGGCATTGTTTTCCACATTAAAAAAAAAATCTATTTGAAATGTTGGTGATGTTTATAAAGAGTTTTGAAGAAAGGTGTAAGATTCTAAAAAATGTAAGTATATATTTAATCTACGGTATGCAAGATATTTATGTTTAAGTTTTCAGAAATTGGTGAAATTGCGGGTGCTGCGGAAGTGACGGTAAAACAAACATATAAACTTCTTTATCCTCGTGCCGCGGAATTGTTTCCTGAAGATTTTAAATTTGCTACAGGAGTTGAATCGCTTCCCCCGTCATGAATTTTGATAATGTTATTGTGATATTAAATTTGTATTTATTACTTTTTAGCTTTTCATTTGTTTATCGGATTGTTTTCTTTCCTTTCATCATCAAATTTTATATTTTTTGGTGATTTGGTTTTACTCGGTTGAAGCTTGTTTTTCTCTTTATTAGGCATATCTCATTGTACTATAGACACTATTATTCCAATTATTATACAATTCATTTTAAATTATGGTTGTTCATTTTTCATGGGAACAGTAATTTATTCAATTAGGATTTCCAAATAGGCAAACCTTATAACAAACATTTTTTTACTCATTAAAAAATTAGAACTATTGATTCACTTTGTTTATAAAAATTATTTTTCCTCCAATTTTTTGTAGTTTATATTTTTAACAGTTGGAGTCTTTTGTTTAGTAAAGGCACAAGTATTTGTGGTTAGATATCAGCGAAGTGGTTTTATGGTTTCTGTGATGAAGTTGTAGCTGACGAAGCAAGCGTTTTGCGGAACCAGAATTGGAATAGTTTTTGAAACAGCAATTATTAATTTAGTCATGGTTAAAGATGTACGGATTTACCGCTTTTGCTCACAATGCTTATATATTCAAAGTGTCAATCAGTGATATGCATAAAAATGTGCTATAAGATATGTAAAGAAAAATTACATAGCTTTTTATACATTCTGATATTTGATAAAGGAGCGAACAAGCAAAAGGAAGCATGGAAAGAATATGCATAATGTTAACTTGAAATACGTTTAATATCGAGTCGTTGGTTCCCGCCAATCGTAGGCATGATTCCAGATAAAAGTTGTAACATTGACTCATGCAGTATTTATACATGTGTGTGTGTGTGTGTGTGTGTGTGTGTGTGTGTGTGTGTGTGTGTGTGTGTGTGTGTGTGTTGTCTATGTATGTATGGAAGAAAGAGCTGTAGGAAGAGTGGTTAGGTTTGTGCGAGTATTTCAATAAGCCTAAACTCTATAGGCTTTCTGGATGAATCTATGGCTTCTGATTATGCATGTTTTCCCTACGTAGTCGTACTTATTATTCAACAAATGGCATAAAAAGAGTGCATAGTGCTGCTAGGATGGGTATGTTAAATATACTAAAAAGGATGACAACGAACAACTTGTCGAAAGAGAAGTCATATACTTTCCCCCTTTTTTTAATCTTTATTTCTTGCTCCATCTTTCTGTTTGCTAAAGTTGCACCAACTAGGCTAGTTTTCCATCTCTTCTTTCTTCCTAGCTAAAATGGCTTGCGTGGATTATCCTCTTACTAGTATGTTTTAATATTTTGTCTTCATCTATTGCATATAAGTACATTTATCTATTCCTGTTCAAACATTGATTTTTTTTTCTTTTTTTTAAATATCATGCATGCAGCTTATATTTTTCATTGTTTTACACATTATAGATTCTTTGTGTTTTCAAACATTTAGGGATCTAATCAGCTAGGCACTTTTTCTTCGGTGAAATTGCTGAATTATTTTTTTATTTCATGGATTGTAAACTGATAATGGAAATATTTTGCTTCTTGTTTAATAATTGCAATATATTTAAAAAAGAAAAAAAAAACATTTCAACTATCTTCTTTTTTAACTACCAACTAGAATATGAGTCTTATATTGCCACTTCATTTTTGCATAATCTCAATATGAGTTTTTCCACAAATTTTCTAATATCATTAAAGTCTTCGTGGTTATTCAAAGAACAGTTCCAACTGACTACCCCTCTCAAAGGCTTATTGTTGCATTCCAAAATAGCATTAGTCTACCACAGCTTGGAAATTCAATAATTTCGTCTTTCTTACTTCCATTGCCTTTTATTATTTTTGCTGCCATCATTTCATCAAATTATCAATCAAATTCCTTTATCATTTGATATGTGAATATACTAAAATTATTTCAAACATATCGTTTGATTCTATTAGCACTAATCAAATATGATGATCATTGGATATCTTCCACTTCATTGTTTATAAAATAATTTTGCTACTCCTTCTCTTAAATGTTATTCCTACTATTTTTTCATATGTATAATTAAATTTTAGCTGAAAATAGATTATGAATTTACATTTATTATCAGTTACTATGCTGAATTTATCATACATTCATCGCTGTATGATTATAAATCTAGTTAAAAATAGCTTGCATAATATATATA
>UPTC01000456.1:0-34628 GCA_900537255.1 Acanthocheilonema viteae
ACAGTTTCATTTCTTATTACCAAATAAATATTGATTGATCGAGAAGTGTCATAAAGTATTATCGATAGCATCGTTTCGTTCCATATTATCAACTGAATACGCTGAGTTAAAATTGTTAAATTGTCTTCAATTCTTTGGGATATCATTTTGTTAAAATAGCAATGATAAAATTATCAATAAAGACCGTACACAGAAAAGTGTCAATGAAAATAATGAGGGTAAAAGAAAAAAAAAATGTCCGAATAGAAAAAAAAGACTATTTAAAAATAAAGAAATGAAATTGATGAAAATATCTGAGAAGAATAGTGGTAGTTGACAGTAGCAGTTAGATGGATATTACTAAAAAGAAAGGAGTTGGAGAATGATGAGAATTACGAAATAGTACATCGAATGTTGTATACATACGGCAAAGAAAAAGAGAAAATCATAGGATAAATTTATATTCATTTTGTAGGGCTTTGGTTGGTTCATATTTGGATTGTGACACTTTGCTTGGTTTTGGTTTGGTGTAGCTAATGAACGAATTCGCCTGTAATCTTTTTCAACATTTCTAATTTCAAAACTATCACAACATTCATAGTTTTTGAATTCAGAGATTTTTATTCCTTAAATCTTTGTATTTTTTTGTAGTTATCTCATTTTTAGTTCACTCGATGATATGTATTCGAATTTAGGATTAGAAGTGAACAAGTTCTAATAAAAAAAATGGATGATAATAGAAAGAGGACTAAATTATAGTACTTATGTATATGAAATCCTTTCCTCAAATATTTAGATGCATGAAAATTTAATTTTTAGTGTTATTATGATGTCGAAATCTGAAAATTCGGTATTTTCTGATGCTAATCAATTGTCTAAAAATAATACTGGAACATTCACAGGGCAACATGCAACACCCGATTTTCTCTTTGGTTCTCGTAACAGACGTCGAAGTTTAATTGCATCTTTTGGTATGGTTGTTTTTGTTTTTCTTTTAAAGTAATATTTCCCAGTTTATCGATAAAAATCTTATTCAAAATCTGCATTAATTGTATTCCAAAAATCTCTTTGTATTATGCAAAATCTAGCTTTGAAGACAAAAATTTCCTTTGAAGATAAAATGCTTTAAAGATAAAATCATGAGTTTTTAGTATTAGCTTGGAAGTTTTAATAATTTAACTTTATTGCAGATAGTGGTACTCCAGAGAATCGACCATTTGAACATGATATGCTTAGCGTAGCCTCGAGAAGTAATAGTAACTTTCAATTCAGTTTTTTACTTTTTTTGCTTTTACATGAATAATTACCGTCTTTGTTATTGGTTTAGTCTAAGTGGAGAATGATGTATTTTTACTTTTGAAGTAATTTAGACCACATTCAGACAAAATTTCGTCCGTGGCAGACGAAACTAAAATTAACATAATGATGTAAGTTGTAGGTTCTCAAAGCAGTAACAAAAGTGTCCATTGGTCACCAACATTGACACAAACGAGAAGTATTGCTTCCAGTGGCACATGTGAAGATTTTTCCATGGATACTGATCTGGATAATTCATCCTTAGGACCAGATATTTCAACTGGTACTTTTTTCTCATTTTTAGTTTTGTTTTTAACTCGAACTTCTTTAAAGGATACTAAATTATACTTTTTTGTAAGTTTCACCATTCTTACGATATTTTATGTATTTTGCCTTAATCCTTTTGTTCTTTTTTCTAAATCTTAGCCATGTAGTTTATATCTTTTTTCAGATCCTCCTCTTCGTTCTATGAGGGAAGAACTACTACTTCCGCAACAGATGTCCAAGGATTCAAATTCCACAACTACGAGTCTGTCAAGCCTTCAAACGTTGGACCTTCAAACGCAGTAAGTAGTTCGTTGTTCTTTATATGCGAATCAAATCATGATCAAATGATAATTAGAACCTAGCGATAATGACTTGCAAGCATTCAATGTTTATGCATTGGTTACTTTAGACAAGAAATTGCTGCACATTGGGTTACTGTGTTTGGTTTCTCTCGAGAAGATGCAGCATATATCCTTAAATTATTTGCACGACATGGCACAATTGTTACTCATCGGGTATTTTTAATTTTTGTTTGTTATTTTGTTGTCTTATTTTCAACATCATTTGTGTATTTTGATCTAATATAAAATATCATCATATAATTCTCGGTCTAGTTTCCTAAAGATGGTAATTGGATATTTCTACGTTATGCTTCTCCTGTTCACGCCCAGCAAGCTCTTTCTCGAAATGGTCAAATCATAGATGGTCGGTTGCGCCTAGGAGTAGTTCCAGTTGATAATAAAGTAAGAAATTTATCGTTCATTTTCAACTTTGGATCTTTGTTGCATATTGAATTTGGGCCTTTGACAAAGCCTTATCCCTTTCGTGCTCGTCTTGCTTTTAGACCAGTATAAAGTATTGTCATTATCACTATGCCAGGCTGTTTGCAGGAGGTGATGAATTTAGAGGATGACGATTACAACTCATTTTTACAAGCAGATAATGAAAATAGTGTCCTGTTCAACCGTAATAGTCGTAGCATGTCAACTTTGATGGAATATTCCTCTTTAAATGGAATTGGCCCGTTAGCTTCTCCAAATTCAGCCTCACATCCTCTAGATACAAGTTTTAATACTTCATTAATTGCGTCATCTGTCCGTCCAGGAATTCGTTCTCTACGTGCTTCTTTCAATGCAATAGATAATTATTACCGGGTAAGTTACTTTAAATTTTGTTTTTAAACTTGCTTTTAATTTTGTATTTTTACATCACTTGTCAAACATTTCTGCATGTTTATAGTCGAAACCTTCATTCTTTTGTGACTTCTCCCATGTAACTCTACTACCTAATCAACCCATCTTAAAGTTAGGCAATTTATCGGCTATTTTTATCCTCAAAAATAATTTTTGCTCATATTGTTTTGTTCTTTATTTGAATAGGAGAGAGTGCTATTATGGACTGAAACTTAGTGGAATTATTAAAGCATTTTGTCAAATGTGTATAACCAAATGTAAGCATGTTTTACAGGTTGACGAGGAAACGGAACCGACGAAGTCTTACGGGTTGTGGGATAAATTATGGAGTTTTGTTGCATAATGAGATAGCCAAGTATTACTAATGTGGTTCGCATTTGCATGTATGTCAGCAGCCGGTAAAAAAAAAAAAATTTGATCTGTCAAAAACATATTAGGTCTCTGAAAGATTTATAAATTGTTGAGAAAATGTTGACATTTAACCTTTTAATTTTATATTTTTGCAGTATGTGCATTCATATTATTGCATTTTTTTACATTTCTGTCGTATTTTTCTGATTTACACGATTTTTACTTTTTCTTTTGAAGATTTTTGAAGAAATGGTAAAATTTCAAAAAATTGTTTCTCCATTCATTTTTACTTCCTGCCATCTGTTTAATGACGATCAAATACTATATAGAACTATAAAAATGTTTACCTAAGAGGTATTTTGTTTAATTTCTCTGCCTTACCATATCTTAATAATCTGATACATAATTATACTGTAATAATCATTGTTGTCGAAGGCATCGAAAGGCGATCACAAGAGAACGGAGTCTTGTCTTACACATCTGATCTTTCATGCAGCAACAGTATATCATATTCAAAAGTTCACATTTTCGCAAATCAACTTTTTTTGTAGATGAAGAAAATTATTGAATCAAATATGTTTACATGCATTCGGAAGTGAAACAGTATGCAACATGACGCTTCAGTTCCTTGACAAATAGTTATATCTGCATTCGTGAAGTATGGGTGAAAAAAAATTGAGTTATAAAAATTGCAAATTTCTTGAAATGATTTTTAAAATCATTGAAGTCGGAAGTAATCAAATGCACGATATGTTACAGATAGGGTAGATGGATGCATCCTGATATTCCCTTGTGATTTGTATTTGTATGCAAAATTTTGGAATAAATTTGGATAGGGAGCAATGGATATAAATAGATTGACAACTACGGACAGTTTGTTAAAGGGTGGGCATGGTTTGAATCAGAATATTCCTTGTTCGCAATATGGAGAAAATATAAATGCTGATGCGGATATCAGTTTGTTACATTACAATTATTTATCTTGGATGGATCTTTTGCAATCTCTATTTTATTGCTTTAATGTTTTAATTTTCGAAAGAAGAAGGCTTGCATTAACAAATTGTATGTTAAGCGCATAAATAGTATATCTACGTGAGGCCATTTGTTTTTGATGTTATTCCACAGATGAAAGGAGGTAATGATTTCTTAAATTGGGTATTGTTTAATGATATCCATTTACCATGCATGTCCTTTCCTTTACTGGTTAAGTCAAATTTTCTACTGTCAATAATTCATTGCATTCAGAATTGCTATTATTTTTAATTGCTTGATTATAAGTAATGCGCTAGATATTTATTTAGCTATAATTTCAAATCTATAAAGTATAAGTGTTTCTGACTCATAAATTTTTTTCTAGTCATAAATTTGCAGTTGAAATTTATCTCAATAAATAACTAACTAACTATTATATGAAAATTTTCCTCGTTTATATGAGCCAAAAATTGCGGACAATTTCCTTACAGGAAACAATATAAGATATATTTATTAGTCGATTTAAATTCAATTATTTATTTGCTGAAAACATAAAGTAAATGTATTGCTAGAATGATTGTATCCTCACAAATATTTAATTTCATATGCTTCATTGCTTATCAATATTCCAAACAGGGAAGAAATGTGACAAAATTAAATCATCCTGTCTCATGAATATTAACGCCTTTCTCGATCATGTTTGCTGTGCCTGTTTTTGCCAGGCTATTAATAAGCCTCCTCTTCATTTACATAATTGTCTGGAATATCCCACTAGTTCTTATAATTTAATGATACGGCATTTCCTCAGATAAATGCAAACTCAATCCTTCTTGTTTTGCATATTTAGTGATTTATTGCTTTCATGAATTGCTCATTTCACTCTGCGTTTTCTCTTCCTTTCTTTTTTTTTTAAATTTTATCGACGAAAAGTTATGATATTTCTTATCAATGTTTTGAATATTTTAAAGAATCAACAAGAAGATATCACAAATTAGATTTTTAATTATTATAAGCTAAAGCTATTTTTATAATTTTATTTTCAAAAATAAAAATTTGATATATTAAAGCAAAATTGATTTATTAATTAGTATTTAAAACTCATTCTCTAAAATTACATATACTTCAACTTATACTTGAAGGCCCTCATCAAGTAATCATTTATGAAGAAAATTTAGAAATTTTATAAATGAAATGAAGGATGAATAAAAAATGATACTTTTAATAAAATCTTTTTTATGATCACTTAAATTAGTTGAGATTGTTTAGCAAAATTTGTTGGTTGATTAAATTTCCCTACAAAATTCAATTATTCATGTAAATATGATATTTTGAGGATATTTTTAGGAAAAATTATCAAATATTTCAGGAACAATTTCAACATCGGTTCCACCATTATGGCGAGCAATAATGAGGTGATAACAAAGAAATGTCGCATATGGAATCCCGCTTTGGATGATTGCCATAATGCAGCCAATAACAATGATAAGAGCAAGATTTCAGATAATTTGCAAAATAATCATGTTTCCCAGGTTGTTCAAAAACTATCCTTTCATCATTTATCATCTTGAATAGAAATTCGATTTCAGGTTTTATAATGACTCATTGATTAATCAGGAAAAAGATGCAAAAAATAAAAAAAAATTTGTACTTTTCTGTTTACACAAGATTCAATTTATATTTTGGGTTCGATTATTTGAGTTTTTTCAAAATTTTATTTATTTTAAAATTTACCACCATTTTCACTCAGGTATTCGGAATCGGTGGAATTCCTATTTTATGAATTGATGAGAGATAGAGAATAAATGAATGAACAGTATAATTAAAAATTAAATGGTGTAACATTAACATTAACAATAATATGTCTGCATTTCTTTTGGAATAAGATTGAATTTTTCTTAAAATGATGTTTAATAATAAAATTTGAATTCAAATAACTTAAATCAATGTCTAGTTCGTCCTTGTACAATTTAAAAATTAAATCAAAATGATGTATATAATTATATATTTGATTACAGAATTATGCAAGTTCGATGCAACCATATATAACTACTCTCATGAAATCATCGGATTATAAAAAGGGAATGCAATATCACAATACGGCAATGAGTTTTCGATTTAACATTATGCTATTACCGAGTAAATTGTCCATTTCTTCTTTCCTTAATTATTTCAATCATTCTTAATTTAAATAATAGGAAAAAAAATTCATTTATTTTTCAAATCAATAAAAAGTTTAATTTCATAGAAGATTACTTTTTCATAACATGACTTTGGAAAAAAAGCAAAAAGAAATAAATGATTGTTATAAATTTGAAAATATAACATATTAATTTTTTCATAATTTTTATTAATTGTATCAAAACTATATCTAATTTAAATCTGTAAACGGCTTTTTAAATCTAATGATTAAAACTATCTAATAATTAAAATCTATTTAATAAAAATTATCTAATGATTAAAACTATACCTAATTTAAATCAGTAAATGTATGATAAGGTTTTTTTTTTAATTTTACATAAAAATTCTAAGAATATAATTCACTATGCTTTAATAATGATTCCTAAACTATTAAATTGTACAGTTATGCTCTTTTTAGTACTTTATTTTCATTCTATTAAATTGTTTTTCAATTTATTATCAGTTAAAAAAAGATTAGATAGAATATAGAATGGATTTCAAATTTCGGGCAGTATTTCTAATTAATTTTCATTGCTAAAATATAGGAAGTATCGCCTACATTTTTGGGACAACTATTTTTTAATTAATTTTAATGACTGAAATATAAGATAGATTTCTGGTTGTATTTCAAATTTGATTAAGAATTTTGCTAATATTTTAGATTATTTGATGAATGCAATGTTGAATCCAAATTTCACATCACTTAATGTACCAAATCAAAATTGCTGTGCTGTATGCGGTAGCATATTTCGATTAACTGCTGATTTGGTGCAACATATGCGTATCAATCATCGAACCAAACATTATTCGCAACCACTAAAAAGAGTATCACCACGATAAATGATAATGCTTATCATATTGTCTGATTACATGCTAATTCTTTATTTTCATTTCATTCATTTCCATTCGATCATTTATCAGTATTGCGAATAAAATTATTTTCTGTTACATTAAAACGGCTAAAATCTAACATTTTTTACCGAATTTTTCCTTAAACTTTCATACTCAAATATTTGATATGTTACAATGATTCGAATCATATCATAATTCGATCTACTATTATCAGTGGATAAATTATCAGCGCAATTGTATACGACAAATGCAATTGAATTTTGTGATAAAGAAAATTCTGCTTTGAGACAAATATTGTTATTATTCGACGGACCGCATTAAATGCGAAATTTTAAAATACTGATTAATGGGATTGAAGTGGTCATTTGAATGTTTGAGTTGAAAGGGTCCATATATTTGTGGTTTTTTTTTCTGATAGGGATATTTAACGCGAGAAGAAGGGAGAGAAGGAAACATGAAATCTAATTCGTAATTTATTAATTCTTATCATGAAGTCATATTTCCGACGTGAAAATGTAATTTCGACGATAAACGTATTGTTAGTTATAAAGACAAGCGTAGTGTTAATCATGAATGCACGAGAAACTTGCCAATCATTTTCTTTCCTTTTCTTAGTCGTAACGCTGTGTATTATGTATTTGAGAATATCTTGCAGACTTTACATATCGATATGTCGATTCCGGAAGGTGATTACGAGAGAGGCAAGAAGTTATTTAAAATGCGATGCTTTCAGTGCCATGTTATTGATTCAGATGCGAATAAAAATGGTCCGACGCTGAAGGGTGTGATAGGACGTAAGTCGGGTACTGTCGATGGCTACCCATATTCTACTGCCAATAAGAATAAGGTTTCATTCTAACTATAATACAGCATACGTAACTTTAAGCAAATATATTTTGATAGCTAAAGTTGAATTGTTCATGTACAGACTGGTCACGTGATGTTTCAATGCGTGGCTGCTTAGAGTAGTGTTTTACTTATATGATTTGCCTTTCTTTTTAACCCAGGCCATTATTTTTTTTTTCTTATACTATCCTAGAAGGTTTACATAGTTTAAACTGAAAGTAGTTAGACGAGTGTCTTCTGTGAAATAAAGTTGAGATGGTGGAGTTTCCCATCAGCTTCCAACGTTTATTATTAGTGTAATATAGTTTCATTTATCTAGCTTATGTACGATGCATAAAATTCTAACTGTGGTCATTTTCTCGTCGAGAACCTAGGTGAAATCCATACCTATATTCTTTGATGTCCGACTGTAGTTCCGATTGACGGATACGGCATAATTTGTTACATTCATGAATCTAACTTCATAATTTCTCGGAAAAAAATTGATAGCCTCAAAATTTGTATTTCTTTTCCAATGTTTTAAACTCTCATAACGAAACTATTTAAACTTGTTCTACTCTTTTCCACTGTTATCGACATACCTAATATACCTATCCTTATCTTGCTTAACAGAAAATGGAATCTATTTCGGACAGAAAACACAAGATCTACTATAGTTTGTTATTCTTTCACCCCTCTCTTTATCATTTGTAGCATGTTATTTTTAAATCATGATTACAAAGGTTGATCTTCAACTCTTTGATAGTCAATATTTTATCTTCGTTATCTGGAATTGATCTTAATTTCGATTTTATATTCATCTTTGACGCATATATTTCAGGGCGTGGTTTGGACACGTGAAACATTATTCGAGTATTTATTAGACCCGAAAAAATATATTCCGGGAACGAAGATGGTATTTGCGGGCTTGAAGAAACCTCAAGAACGTGCTGATTTGATCAAATATATAGAAGAGGAATCTGCGAAATAATTAGGCAGTTTGATTTTCCAGTCATAGAATTCGGATTATCGTCTTTTCAACCATTGAGTGAATCTCATTATGTAACAGTAGCATTTTTTTTTAAAACTCTTACCAAAAATATGAGATTATTTTATACTGAAGTTTTGTGTTCTGTTATGGTATCCGTAGTCATTTGATTAAAGGAGAAAACAGTATAGTTCAAAAGCCATTATCTCTACTATGTGTATAGAGTTAGTTGAGGTGCCTTTTATTGCATTAACTCTTTTTTGGACAGTTAATATATTTTAAAGTATTAAGCCGTTTTTCATATTATTAAACCTTGTGGTACACTATACACGCAATAAACAGTTAAATTGAATTGCCTTTTTTTTATGTATTTTACACACCTTTTTTAATACATACATCAAGAACATTCTTAGGAGTTTTGTTGATTGGGATCTTCTCCACTTTTTGTGAACTGTTCTCCCATCATTTCAGCACTACGAAACATTGAATTACGAGAATGCACAACTATGTGTGATTTATGCATTATTCATTGCTCGCTCTTGATCTATATCTTATGGTGCTTTTTTGCGTTTTAAATTAGGCTTGAGAATATGGAAAAGTTCCCCACAAATTTTGTTGGGAGCTCGTAATGATAAAGATTGAAGTAACGTTTGAATAATGATCCCCTCTGCATCTTATTACGTTCATTTGTCTGCGTTGGAATTAACCCTTGAATAATTGCATGGAATCAATAAGGAGGAACTCCTGATACCATAAATATGTTGAAATAGAAAAAGAAACAATGAGTTGAGTGATCGAATAAAAGTTAAATGTGGTAAAGTCAACAACGTTGAAGTTATAGTGTATTAATAAATACACTCAAAGTGCAAATGATCCCTAACCTCTTCTGCTTATTCTGTTGTAAACATTAAAAAGAAAAAGTTTGTATTTTGTATTTTTTTTTTTCTCTCACATTTCTTCTTGCTTCTATAATGGTCATTTGTCTAATCCAGTGATGCACTGACCCTCAATTTTCGATACAATTATTCTACTAAAGTTACTGGATCTTATCTTCAACTTCTTCTGTAATGCTGCAAGGAATATAAAAACCTTTTCGCTCACGCAAATGTTTTTTTGATTCCAACTTTTTACATTTATTTATTCCATTCAGAACTTTAAGATGTACTGTTCAATTGGAATATTCTGAAAGGTTTAGCTATCAAAGGCTTTTAGACACGAGTGGTTAAAAAGTTTCATGCAAACTTCGTATTTTCACATCTTAATATTCGAGAATTTATCGCCGATTTATATTAATCATTGGTAATCGCTATTACATAGGTCATTAAATCTCGGTTGTATTTATATAATAGCAGCAGCAATAGGAGAGAATAGAGCTTACTAAAGTGGAAGCTCGATTTTACTATTAGGAATCAAAATATGAGACAGTTTGTATTTTCCCGAAATTAAATCCCCTGATGATCACGATGTAATATGCCTTATGAGATACTAAAGGAAAGGAATATGACCAAAAGTACATAGCTCCGTGGAAGAATTTAATTAATACTAATATTGAAGTTATATCTGATTACAGTTATCACTGCTGCTAATAACATCAATCGCTTAGTTGTATTAAGCGAGATGAATTTATTTTGATTAAGAACGCTATTTTTAAATTTAATCTGAACGATTTTCAAAAATTAGAAAAAAGCAAATTCATAATAATATATTTAAAAAAAAAAAACGAAATCATAATGATATTTTTTGAAAGATTTTCAAAAATTAGAAAAAAAGCAAATTCATAATAATATATTTGGAAAAAAAAACGAAATCACAATGATATAAATTAGGAGAAATAAAATCACAAAAACATTTTTTTTCTGAAAGGTTCTCAAAATTTGATAAAAATAAAATCACAATAATATAAAAACAGAAAAACAGAAAATGTTTTCTGACTTGATAAATTTCTAATTTCATATAGACTAAAATAGTTTTTTTCGACTAAATAATCCATAATGAAAAAAAAAAAAATGAAGAAAGAAAAAAACAACCGTTCAAATCAAATTCTGAAATTTATCATTTTTGTTGATACACATTTATTTCACAAATCTCAATCGATGGACTGTCACTGTCGCGTAACAAAATGATATGCAAATTAGCGGTAGCATTATATATTGCTTGTATGGACTGTTTCATTCCATTTATTTGTTTATTTCAATTTAGTGTGGTCGTTGCGAGTATGTTATGGAGAAGGCACTTCTAATCTTTAAAACTGACCATGAAGTGTTGTTGATATTTAATTGTATGTATGTATGTGTGTGTGTGTGTGTGTGTGTGTGTGTGTGTGTGTGTGTGTGTATGTGTATGTGTGTGTGCATGTGTGTGTGCATGTGTGTGTGCATGTGTGTATGTATGTGTGTGTGTGAGTGTGTGTGTGTGTATGTGTGTGAATGTATGTGTGTGTGTATGCGAATCGATAGTTAATTAGTATTAGTGTGATCAGATAGTGTGATTCTGTTGGAGATGGAAGAGATGTAGGAGAGGAAGAGGTGTTGACAAGTGAAAGATGAGAGAGAAATATGTCAGAGGTCAGAAGCTATGAAATTTCTCCTATTCCTACTTCATAAGATGACCTTTAACATATGTTTCATCTATGGGAGGCATTTTTCTATTTTCCTTAGACAAAATTGAAAGGATAGGAAGGAAATAAATCATAGTTGGAGAAAATGAAGTATAACCATATTGCATATCTGTTGTTAGGCAGCAGTAAATTGTTGTTTATTGCATGATCTAAGACATATTCGCTGTTGTTTTATGATCGATCATACATTGATCACAATTGGTAATAGTGATTGCAAAGATTTATTAACTGTTAGAGAATTTATATGTAGAAGTTGCACATTAATCAAAAATTTAAAATATTCAAATGAACACATAGTAGTTGAACAAACATTTCAAAGAAGAGAAAAGAATTGAGATGTATTAGCTTGGAATAGTTTTTATAGTAGTTGTCTCAATGATTCACTGATTTTTATTAAATAGCTTCTTAGGTTACCCTAATACATTTTTTTTTACATGGTAGTAAGAATTTTTTTGAAACACGTTCGTTTGCAGAGACAGGGAGTGTAGTGGTGTAGATGTCATCAAGACGTGGAGAATATGGTTACCGAGATGGGTCGGTACAGTTTCCACGACGTTCTGCCCGAGAGAGACAAACGATTTATATGAGTCTGGATGAGAATTTTCTCCTTGGTAATTCAACAGGGGATTCACTATTACGTTCTCTGGTCGACCGAGCTAATAGATCGCGGGATTCAGTATGTCCCAGTTTCCTTGTTTATTTATGGTGTAAGATTTCCATCATTGAGAGGATTTCAAAAAAAAGGACGTTTTAAGGCTAAATGGATGAGTGCCTTCCTTTCTCTCTCAAGCAAGATTCCACAAAAAATATCTAAAAGAAGCAGGATAGAAGGGTCTTTCTAGGAGTAAGAAGAGATGTTATACAAGAACCTGCGTAGGGAATATCATGAAAGAATTTCTTTCCTTGGAGAAATCCTGTAGAATAACTGTGTTTAGAATAATATGTCTGAGAAAAAACCTCTTGCATGTTTTTTTTTTTTTGGTGAATGAAGGAAAATGAGAAAGTGTGAAGTTACAAGTCGTGTTTCTATAAAGCTACATTGCGGTATGTGTGAAAGGTCGACAAGTTGTATTTTCACTTTGACGAGTGAGAAAATTAGCTGTTTTAAATATTAGCGATGCAAATCATGTATTTCAACGTTTTTAGATAAATAGTGCATACATGCTACCTCATTCGTTCCGCTATTCGACAAGATCAAAAGATAGGATCTACGTAGATTCGTACGGAGTTCCGATGAATAGACAAAGCGATGTTGATGATGATTCCGAAGACTTCAAGATCCGGAAGAAAACGAAGTATGTCACTTCCTTTTATAAATAGTGGTTGCGGTGAGTTAAGGAGCTACTAAGTACATGAGCTGTTTCCGAAAAGGTGATTTCGTCATAACTAATTCCTAATTAAGTTTTTGTAAGAAATCTGAATATGACAAACCCTATATTACAGGTCGAAACCATCATCTCCAGTAGACGAGGAGAACAATTCTCCGGCTTCAGATTCGACAGCTGAAGACGCACGTCCGGGATTGTCAAATTCGACGACCGAATCTTCCACTAAACAAGGAGTTGTAGAACCAAATATGTACGAGAGCGTAAAACAGCGACATCAGGCAAAAAAGCAGGCTACACTCGTCGCCCAAAAAAAGGCCAAAAATGCTGCGGCTTGCAAGTATGTTGAAATATATTTATTATGCTTTTAAAGTGACTTAAAGTCCCTGTTTTTTATCTTCAGATTATATTTACCAGTATATGAAAATATCTAACAGAAGGGAATTACGTCAATATTACAGTATCTATGAGTAAAATACAAAGTGATATTCATCGGCTTGGATGTATTTACATGGACGCTACGGTGCTTCCTAAATTTGTGTTGTCCAAATTCTCTGATTGCTTTCAGTTGTTTCTTAACAACATCGAGGAAAACATAACAGTGGATTTCATCGGATTTTTTCGTTCATTAGTTACGTTTCATTTACAGTTCACTTCGTAGGCGACAGCCTAAAAAGGAAGATTCAGAAGATGGTGAGGAAGATCGAAGGAATGGTGCTCCGGAAGTTAGTCAAAATCTCTTACTTTCATTATTTGATTTTTCATGTGTTGTACACGTGCGATTTTGAATCTTAATGTTTGCAAATGTCGGAATGCTGTTGAAATGTCTAGTCCAAAGCAGATATCTTTTCTGCATACAGCTTAAACGTATAGCATAGCACCATTTAAAAAATTTTCTAAATATGAAAAATAATGCATTTGCAGCTTCACTTAAGTAATGTGAGTTCTTAAATATCGTGGTATTCTTTCCCATAATTTAGAAGTTTTTTAAAATAGTTTTGAACGATGGAAGTTTTGCATATGAAAGAAATATAAAAGGACGGAAAACATAAATGATATTCAAAACAAAACATAATCTTATATCGGCTTCGACAGATTTTTTAATTACATTATATATAGGAAGATGATGAATCAGATGAAAATGTACCGCGACATTATGCACTAAGGACACATATCAATCCAGTAGCACGTTTTTGTATTGAACCTCGTTCTCAGTCTACACGTACATATACTTTTCGACGTGAACTGTTAAATAATGATTTAGGAGGATCAGGATCACGACGGGATATCCATCGGTATCACATTTCTGATGTTCATATGAGAAATACTAGCACAACAGATTTGCAACTGCAAATGTTTTGCTTCATTTCATGTTTCTGTTGTGCTAGTATTTTTGAAATTTCAAGAACTATATGAATTTTGTGTTCTTTATAGAAAACGGCTCACCGGTAGAAGCGATTCGGATTCGTCCTCTACTTCATCTAGCGGTACTATGCAAGCTAACAGGGATACTCGATTCGAATGCCACCGTCTTCGAAGAATGAATAAGGCTAGAGCTCAATTACGTCCAGTCAACAGTAAGTTTAGTTAAATAGTTGTTTATGTTCTTTCCGAACAAAACCTTTTTACCGCAGCCGAATTCTTAAGGCCAATATTTTTGCATTAGATATTGATTCCGTACACATGAATTGTAGCATCGACTTTAGCAGAATTGATAATTTGATTCTTCATGTACCATCTTTGAAAGAAATAATTTTCTTCCCGTGATTTTTTGTTTTATTGTCTTTACCATCCATCATTCGCCATTGCAAAAATTGTAGAGAAAAGAATGTTATAATAAAAACATCCTTTATATTGGAGACTTCTCTTTCAGACGATGATTTGTCGTATACAATTGGCGTGCGTGACTTGATCCGTCGCAAAGCTGGAACAGCTAATATTTCTGGATCAGATATTGATCCCATGCATATTGATCGCAGCATCGATTTTAGCAAAATTGGTGGTTTAGATTATCATATACAATCTTTGAAAGAAGTAGTTCTTTTCCCGTTGTTGTATGGTGAAATTTTTTCTCAGTTCAATATTCAGCCGCCGAAAGGAGTTCTTTTTTACGGGCCACCGGGTTTGTCTCTTTTCATTCGTTTTTCATGTAATTAAACTCCGGATGTTAATAATTATGTTTTAATACTTTGTGAAATGCGACATAATTTTGCAAATTGATGATTCTTTAAATTTAAAGGTGCACATTAAATTAGTCTTAAAAATTTTTACATGAGAATATCTCACTTTTCTCTTCGTTCGTACAATTATTTAAATCTTTATTGTTTTTAAAATGATCTTATAGTACATTTTCTTTAAGAAAACATCTCATATTAGCTTCTCAAAAATGAAATACTGTTATAGTAAACATTTTTAGGTACGGGAAAGACACTTGTAGCACGTGCGTTGGCCAATTCATGCAGCGAAGGTGATAAAAAAGTAGCATTTTTCATGCGCAAAGGAGCCGATATTTTGAGTAAATGGGTAGGCGAATCTGAAAGACAGTTAAGGTTGGCATTTAATTTGATTATTTCGTCGAAATAATCCTTCTGATTTTATATTGTGATTTTACTTTATGTTATAGTTTTTATTTTTATCCAATGCATTTGCACTGTAACATTAGTTTTCTTGTGTATTGAGTTTAAAAATGAAAGTGAAATAAAACTGTTTTCTGATGTAATGTTAATTAACTGATGGCTTTCTATTTTTAGAGTTCTTTTCGAACAGGCCTTCATAATGCGTCCTTCTATAATATTCTTTGATGAAATTGATGGTTTGGCCCCCGTTCGAAGTTCAAAACAAGATCAAATTCACAGTTCTATCGTTTCAACTTTGCTAGCACTTATGGATGGATTGGACAGTCGGTGCGAGGTACTTATTTTTTCTCTATATCTGATTGTTGATTTTTATACCTTATTCAATCTTTTGACGTATTTTTATCATATTTTAGGAAACGCCTTTTTTTAAGGTTGTTGTAATCGGAGCAACGAATAGGATTGATGCGATTGACCCTGCTTTAAGACGTCCCGGTCGATTTGATCGGGAATTGAGCTTTCGGTCTGTTTCTTCTTTGTTTTTGAATTCTTCAGGAAATTGAGAATTACTTAATTCCTCGACCTTTTTTGATGAAGTCAGTTCGCATTGATTTTTTTTAGTTTGCCTCATAAAAGTGCCAGATTGGAAATTTTAAAAATTCATACATCGTCTTGGGGCATTAATCGACCATCAGACAACATTTTTAAATGGCTTTCTGATCGCACGTCGGGATATTGTGGCGCCGATTTGAAGGTACGGTTAAGCGGAATAAGACTCACTTTTTATGCTTCAATCGTTCTTTGATGACTAAAAATCATAATTGATTGCTGACTTTAGTTTAGTTATATTCAGTAATCTAGTTTGTGCGTTTACATCATATAATTCAGTCACTTTGTACGGAAGCAATTCTTACTGCACTTCGATCTCAATTTCCTCAAATCTATTTATCCAAAGAAAAGGTCTACATTGATCCCAAAGCATTAAAAGTGGAAAAGAAACATTTCGATATTGCTATGCGACGCATTGTACCAGCTGGTCGAAGAGGTATGAATTTGTATCTTTTAATTTTTTTTTTGTTGATTATAACGATTAATTTATATTTGTGAAATGCTTCTTCGAAATTAAATCTAAAACAAAACACATTATAGGACAATTCCAATCATGGATTTTCAGATTTTACCATACCTTCGCGAATTTTGGACGACAGACTTAAGATATTATTAGAAGATGTGATTGCTTTAATATGTCGCCGCATTCCCAAAGGTTATCACGATATAGTCGACAACAGTCGAGAGTCGAGTGAGATCGAGCGAATCCTGAAAACAGTTTATTCAAGCCCTGCTGTACCATCTGGTAATTTTAGTTGCACTATTAATGAAAAAAGTGATGAGTATTCGTATTTATGGTGCAGATTGTCATGATTACAGTAATTAGCTTTTTGCTAAACTGGGAAATATATTGATTTACTTTTGTATTATAGATTTGATGATTATAGACTTGATTATAGACTATAGACTGGCTTGGATGATTATAGACTGACTATAGATGATTATAGACTTTTGCATTATAGACTTGATGGAATACCTGCAGTTGGACCAATATATATAACCCTTTTATAGTTTAGACTACAAGTAATTTGGCCATTTCAGTTTAGTTATAGATTATTTTTTGTAATAAGTCTGTCATTCTTCGGAAAATTGTTTCAGCTCGTTTACTGCTCTGTGGTTCCTCCAGTAATATAGGTCAAACGTCATATATCCTACCTGTTATCATAAATCATTTGGATCATCTTCCAGTATTTTCACTTTCAATGGCCAACCTCTTCTCTTACGGTTATTTTATTATTATTTCTTGAAGTCATATTTAGTTTTTTCTCATTGTGTTGAAGTCATATCTTATTTGTAGGGTCACCAGAAGAGCGTTTTTCTTATTGTGTACAATCTGCTATTCAAGCCTCATCAAGCGGGACACCCTGCTTATTGTTGATTCCTTCCATTGACAGATGGTATTCATCAGTACCTTCATCAGTTTGGAATCTGGTAATTTTTTTTTTTTTTTGTATATATATCCATTTATATTAATTAGTTGCTATAAAGCTTGTCAAAATCATAAAGTAACTGCTCTTGCTATGCACATTTTTCCAACGACTCCACTGCCAACGGATTATTTCAACAGGATCGAAACTGATTAGAATGATGTTTGCTTTTCAGCTCTTATCTGCACTCAGTTCATTCACGGGTTTCACTTCCATTCTTCTTCTTTCCACAGCAGAATGTAGCTATTCGAAACTTCCTGCCGCTGTACGTTCATTTCATGTTTTTCTCCTATAAAAGTTTTCGAACAGGAGTTGCACATTATACTATATCAGTTCATATAATGCAAAAAAATATCCATTTCAAAACGTAAGGCTTATGATTGACGAACTCAAACCCACTTCTTAATATTCATTTTTTAAATCACATTTATTTACATTATGATGAGACTTTATGCTGTTCTTATGTCATATGAAGATAGTGGTGAGCCATTACAGATTCAATTAGTTTTTCGTTCTCATGATTCAATGGAAATAACTGCACCTCCAACTGATCGACTTAAAGCTTATTTTTCGCATGTTATTGTCGAACCAGCTTGTACTCCACCCATAACATTTAACGGTAACTTTTCGTTCTTAAAATCTTCAATAACTTCTATGTTTTGAGCATGTTCAAAAATTAGACTTATGTTTCGTATTTCTTTGTTGAATTATAACTCAGGTCCATCGAATTTTCAGTTAGTAGTACACATAAGAGATAAATGTTTATGATGAGTAGAATGATTGAGATACTAAAAAATTCATCTTGTTAGCTGTATTTAGTTGATAAATACCCTACGCTTCCAAAAGCCGATGTAGTACAGCCGTCAAGCCGTCTCAACGATGATGAGATTAAAGAGCTGAAGAAGCTTTATGATCAATATCATTTGGAAATTACTCTTCATTACGAAGAAACAATTGGTTAGTTGCAACTTCTTCCCTCTAAGTTATAAAGCTAGATTATTTGCCTGTTCGGTTTTTCTTTTATAACTTTCTGTTTTTCTTTTTTGCACTATAAGTATTTATTATTTCTTTTTCCAGCTCGTTTAATCCGTGATCGTCGGTTCAATGCATTCGTACAACCAGTAGATCCTGTAGATGTGCCCGATTATTATACACACATTAAAAATCCTATGGATCTTGGTACTATGTTTTCAAAAGCATCAAGCTATAAAACGCCCGATGAGTTTCTCAACGATTTCCGATTGATTCATCAAAATGCAGTAGAATATAATCCAGTAACTGATTGTGAAGGTTGTGCATATTACTTTTTTAATCATTAATTTTTTTGATTTTTTTTTTTGATTCTGAAGATATAAAAATGGAATAAAAATTACGTTCTTCTCATTATAAGCTGTAAACAGTTTCTCATTTTCTTCATAAACCACTTTTTATTTGAAATGCTTAAATATGGTATAGAAATGTTTAAAATTTATACACGCAACATTTTAGGACGTCAGATTCGCATGATGGCAAAAGTGTTGTTGGATATGGGTCAGCGGGCAGTTCTGGAATTGGATTCCAAGTTCCTGAAACGTCTAGAGGTAAAGAAAATACAGTACCCTGAAGACCTAGACATGCTTGAATTCGAATAAGACCACGTGATATTAGAACAAGAAAACGGAAGAACGGAAAAACAGAGTTGGCATCCTGGGAATCCAGACTTTGTAACAATTTTGAGGCAGAGAGATAATGGGAACGTTTTTAAATAACCTAATTTGACATTTTAGGATGTGAAACGGATGTTGAAAGAAAATGGCATCAAGGTGGATGATGAAAGTGTTGAGGGCGATCATGGAAAACAACTCAATGGACATGTGGCGAAGAATAATGAAGTCCATGTGAAGAACGGTCAATTAAAAGACGATGTGCCAGAAGTCATTATTTCTTGAAATATTTGCACCATACTAGAGAAATCTAAATGTTAAAAACATTAAATAACTGTAAAATAATTTTCTAAAATATTTGAACAAACTGTATGTTATAGAGGCAAAGTTACATATTGAAACAATGAATTTAATTTCTGTTTTTTCTGCAGGAACTGAAAAAACCCGGCATCAAGCGACGTGGATTGCAGACTTCCAAATTGTCTCGGAAACGACGTTGCATGAAGAAATCACTTAAAAAATACCGTGCAAGCCACCTCAATTTGAAGTTGGTATTTGTTGTTAGGAAATTTTGTTTTATTAAAGGAATCGAATTAACAGAGTACTTGTATTTATGCTTTCTGTTTTGTTGTTTGTTGATTTCTATTTCAAAATTCTGTTTCAAAGCATTTAATTGACTGATTTGACAAAATTATATTTCTTATTTTTTAATTGATAGTTCGACTTTTTGTGAAAAGAAAGTTTTTGGTAATCTGTATATTCTTCAGCAGTCAGATCGAAGGTATTGATGTGTTAAGTGAAGATAGTGTGCTGAGTGAAGGTGACCAACCTATAACAGATGATGATAAGGATTTTGAGAATCGACGGCGTATGGACACAGTTAGTATTGATTTTATCCAAATTTAATAAATTGTGGCATTATTTTATTCTAATCCACTTTAATCTTCTATGATCATTCCTGCTTTTTAATCTCGCATCTTTATACGATGGATTTATCGTTAATATAAATCTTTATTAATTATGAAAGTCAATTTTAAGTGTAGTCACATAACAGTAGAATTCGATAAATTTCTGTGACTGATACAAAGGAAGCGAATACTTTGAGAGTGTTAAATTGATTTGAAGTGGTGTTTAGCACTAAAATGACAGAAAATGTATAATATCATATCTTTGTATAAGCACTGCTATATTTTAAAATGGAATGAGTTGTTCCAAAAAATATTTCATTTCAGAGTAACTCAAGTTCAAACCGTGAAACGGATAACATTAAAGAAGGTAGAAATCTTAAAATCGATCTCAATAAACTCAATGCAGTAGTTCATGCGGTAAGTTTGCAATAAATAAAAGTAGTCGAGTATATGTTTTGTGGAAAAAAAAATGTTTGCAAAAATATTGATCATTCTTCTTTATAGGAGATCGGCATAGTTAATGCAAATTTTCATATCTGTACACTATTAAATTCATCTATCATCAATTTCAGGCCGTAGAAAAAAGTCGCAATTGGCCGTTGGTGGATTTGGAACTTTTTGCTGCCAGGATTTCGGAGATTATTGAGATATTCCGTGACAAATGGGATCGTACACAATTGCCTTGTGAAATCGAGAGAATGATCCTTAACTGGAAGTGTTCGAATTAGCTCGTTTTGCAATTTGTTTTTAATGAGTTGTAAAATACAACCAAGTTATCTAAGTACGCTTATCCATTTGGATAAGCGACTTAGATAACTTGGTTTAGCTAAAATTTTTGTGAGAGTAGCAAACTGCAAACGTTTTTCTTCAACCTCAGTGTGTGTGCGTTCATTCTTGTGGATATGTCTGTGCAGATATTTCTTCTTACTGGTCCCTTAACTACTTCTTTCATATGAAATAGAAGATTTCGGTCTTAATTATGGGATTAAAAAAATGAAACTTATATCCACTCTGCAATCTTTTGTTTGAACGAAACTCAGATTATTGCAAAAAAAAGTCGTTCTGACAATGCCAAATGATGCACTAAAGATAGTAGTTTTGTCGGCAAATCTTTAACAATTCTCAAAAAATTTGAGAAATTTATTTTCATAAAAAAAGTGTATTCGCTTCGAAAACTTTATTTTTTCTGGTCTCCGTTTTCTTTTTCGTTACCTTTTTCTGGTGAACATTTATTCGGTTATTTTGTTTTCTTTTTTTTTCATTCAAGTTTGATTCAGACAGCAGAACGGTTGCTTTTTTGATTTGTACCACGCATTGCAGCGTTTTAACCGGAACAAATGAATTCTGAACCGGTGTCTCATTAATTCTACTTGTTAAATTGAAATTTCTAGATAATTGATAAATTCAGTAACGGAGGAGCATGAATTTGGATTGAGCTTTTATTTCTAAAATGTGAAAATTAAATCCAGCTTTTTTTGAGCTTTTTTTTTATTTCTAAAATGTGAAAAAATTCGATAGATAATTTCTTAAAACACATGAACACTCTTTCAGAATGTTAGGTGCGGAATATTACGACCAATTTAGGGTGATTTTTTCTAAAGAGACTGTTGTGTACTGGTAATTCTATGCGATCAGAATAATGGCTCAGATTTTCAATTATGTCCTTTAGCAGCATTTATCAACAGCTTCATCATCCTCATTGTATATTTTGTACTGTGTTATCGCTCTTCAAAGTTCTTTCAATATCACACTGCCGCTGTTTTATATGACGAGGCGTGAAACTTTCTCATTCGGAGAAACGGTGTATCGAAACTGGCGAAGTCTCAAAATTCAATATTGTTATTACCATTCACTTTTTGTAAAATATATCAAAATTTGAATTTCTCATTTTTCGTTTTGTATGTTATTGCAGAATCTCCCCTCCTCCTCCCCCTCCTCGCCCTTCTCCTCCCCCCTCACCTTTATTATAATGTCAATGTCTTATAAATTATATCTTATAGTTGAGATATCTGTTTGACTTTCTATTCATATTGTTATCTGTGGATTTTAGATTTGCCCTGTCCAACTTCTGTAACTTCAGGAGTCTAAGAGGGAAGACCTCGAACTTGCTTTAAATTTGGATTAATTTCAAAATGGTATACTTGCCTTCTCGTCGAACACTGTCCATTATGATTGCATTGTATTCCATTTACTGCCCAAATTATTCCTACCTCTTTATTTCACCGTAACTCCTTTCTTATCCATACAACTGCCATGTTTGGTGTGCTTATTATCGTATACAGAGCTAGCTTTCAGAAGTGAAATAGTACATTTTCTTCCTCATTTTTTTCTCACACATTGTAATGAAAAGTTCTGCCCTAGGCTGCTAATCTTATCGAGTTGTATGATACAGTTGTATCTTCCGCATTAAATTCGGTCTTTTTTTTTTGTTTACCCACATCATAGAATATTCAGAAAAAAAGTATTAGAATTATAATCCAAGATTAGGTAGGCAAAGCATACGCCTACAACCCACATGAGCAAATGAAAGCGCAATTTGAGCCGTATACAATACAAAATTACCGATTAAGAAAATCAACAACACCTCCACAAAAACGTTCGTAATGAAATATTGAGTTTGCTTTTCGAAACTATTCTGAACTGGTCTACGGAATAATTGTTTGGGATTACCACTTTTCTGCGTGTGGTCCTATCTTATTCTCAATACTGGTCATAAGCTTTAGGAAGTATAAGTTATTGAATGGCATCTCATGAGATGAAAACCTAATAGAAATCGCAACACCACAAATATAGCAAGCAATTGCCCATATTAATGGCAAACTGAATCGAGTCGGAAATGGTTTCAATATCCGTATCAGGAATTAAGGGTAGCTTATCGGGATAGATTAAATAATTAAACAGGTGGAATAGCCAATTGATATAACAATCAAAACTTATCGGAATAAAAATTATCTAACATATAACAATGCGCTAAATTACATGAAATATTGAGCGATCAAATAAATTCAGCATGAACGAAACTCAGATGAAAATATCGCTATCAGAATCATCACCAAAAATATCCACTCTTTTCGCTTTCGAAGCATTTATTTTTTTTCCCGGGACAACTGTTTCCTTTTTTTCGAGAACTGACCCATTCTTTTTTGGAATGATTGCCTCTTGAATTACCTTTGTCAAAGTAGCTTCTTTATCTCTAGCAGACTCCTGTTCCTGTTTTTTTACCGAAATAGAGCTAGCAAAAAGATCATTATCTGAATCAAACAAATTCTTCAACTTGCAATCAGTTTTAGCAGTTTGTGATCGGCTTACTGATGTGATTAAAGAACGTTCCCCAGAGGATGGCAGTGACTGTACACCATTGTTTCCAGTGTGTAACTTCGAAACAAATGCATTAGTTTCAGACCTACTGGAAAAAGTAGAAAAAATGTCATCATCGGAATCAGAAGAAAATATGGAATTAATGTCGTTTCTCTGCTTCAAACTGTTTACATTCACAGTAGTACGCTTCTCGAGATCGATTTTCAGCTGACCATCTTGTCGCTCCTTATACATCTCAGCTATTTCTCCAATAGTTCGATTATCTTCCGCACTTGCAGTTGCAATGGAAGAATGAACCGATCTCACTTCATCCTTATTACTGTTTTTGCCAGAATTCTCCAATAAATGTGATGGTGAACGTCGAGGCGGTCCTTTGGCCCGCAGCTGAAAACAATCATGAATTTATAGCAGTTATCAACAAGTTACTCCAACAAAGCAATTCTAGCTCCATTATACCTTTGCAAGGAAAGGTAAAACAGCGTTGGTTCCATCATCCTTTATCTTTTCTCCTACAATTTCTTTCTCTTGACGTTTTCCCAAACCACTGATCGCATCTGACATAATTTTACTTGAGAGTATACTATCTAATTTATTCCGAAATGTATCCGAAGTCTGCTCGTTGTTTGCAAAGATATAATCCGTAGCTTCCAAAGAATTTTTCTGAAAACATACATTATAAAACATTAAACATTCATTATTCATTTGACATTTCTTTTGATGATGGCTTTTCCGTTAACCGCTACTACATTTTCGATATATGGGACGTATTAGATTAAAACAAATCAAAAAAATGCAATTGCATCAACACTCTAATTTTGCTAATCTGTCACAGTTTCAGTTAAACGCAATTGCTCACTGGTTTCAACACATCAGCAAACACATCTGAACTGCGCACATTCATATCCGTTTGTAAGTCAGTTTTCTCCTTCTCAGCGGTTGAAATGATTTGAGAATCATTTGAATAAGTAGAAATATGTTGCTTTGTTTCCACAATCTATAAAATTCAGAAAATATCAAATTCGCATGTATCATTTTGCATCTCTAAGAAACTTTTGTCGTTTTATTACAAAAATAACGAACCGTATTTTTTAGGTCACTGAAAAGGTCATCTTCGTCGGAGCTGCTGTCGATAAACAAATTACCCATAGCGTTTGATGCGCCCTCCAAAAAAAAAAAAAGATTTTGTAGAAGATGCCGATGTTACCTTCAGCTACTAGTACGTCAGTCCAGAAAGATATACATAAAATATCCTTAGATGTGAGCGTAACCATACAAAGTTTTCTCTTATCATCATATAAATAAAGAAATAAATGTTTCATGCAAGAATATACTTCATTGGTTTTTCCCTTTGCTTGATTTTCTATTGTATCAGTAATCGATACTCTTTTAACTGGTATTTCCGATTTCGGAAGCCTCGTAGATACTTCCATATCCGGAGGCCTACGGGATACTTCGGAGCCAGAATGCCCCACTGACACTTCAGGATTTCGCGTTACTACAGGCAGTTCAGGATCTGAAGTGCAAAATTAGACAAGTATGAGCTCCTTGAAGTGTAAAAAACTACAGAAATATTGAAAGAAATTAGGTCAAACAAAACATACACCGCCGTGATACTCTATTTCTTGACAAATCAGATGTGAAGTCTGCTGTATTTTCAACTTCTTTTTCTTTCAGCAAAGAATTCTGCGAACTTGATGTAGCAATCACTTCCTGAATAAATTAAAAGACTCTTCGTTATCGACTAAAACAAGCCTTTAATCTTTCAATTCGACAATATAGTTACTTGATTACAGATTCTAAAACAAATTCTGAAACAAATTAAATACTTGTGGTGTATAAGTTTCGCTCCTATATTCATTTGAACAGCTAGCAATTTTTGCTTCAACACCATTGATATTTGATGTAGCTTGATTCGATGTCATATATGCAAACTTTCCATCTCTACAGAAATCATTTAAATAAAGCATAAAATTTACATGAATAGAAAAACAACCCTCAAATTAAAGTGATACTGATACTATTTATAGGTTAAATAACAGAAAAGGCATATAGTAATGAGTTAAAAAAGTTAATTAAAATTGGTAAACCCTATTACGAAAAAAATATAACACAAACTATCTTCCGGTCAAATTACTTACAATGTATTCGTATAAGATAAACCTCTACACTCCGCCATTTTCGGTTGGATAAAAGGTGGCAAACTGATAACAACCTCTTCAGTAACCTTAAATTTGATATTTCACATAAATTGCGTATCTTGAAAAAAATGAAAATGCATGTTCGTTTCAAAGAATATCATACCGTACTAAACAAATCAGACATTAATGTGATAAGCTGGAAGTTACCAAAGTGTTACCTAATATAAAAAATTATACACAAGTTGGAACCTTCGCTATTTCAGCACATTCTTCTGAAGAACTTGCATAAGGTGAAGATTTCCACTCTGAACTGCCAATCAGGAACGGTAAGGGTCGCGAAAGATTTTCATCCTGAAAGAAAAAGAGAAAGAATTTGCTGAGTATATAAATATCAATGCATCTTTTTCTGATTCCAGCAAATTCCTATCAAATATCACAGGAAAATTAATTAAAAAAAGGTAAATTTCCAACCAAAAAAAAGAACAAATTTCCAAACTCATCAGAGATCATCAGGAAATGGAACAAAGAAAAGAAATAGTGACATAATACAAAATTCCGTTCTAATAGAAAAGCGAAGAATGTACATATGGTTCGAAGACTGGTGCAGGTATGCAAATTGGATCGTCATCTTCATCTAAATCCTCGGGACGTATATCGATTCGTTTGAAATGTGTTCGCATCAACTCTAATCCCATTGAGACTGCCTGACGCAAGTTATCAGTTTTTTCCGTTTGCTTATTTTGGATCACCTGAATTTGTGGATAAATGGAAAAATTTACTATCGGAAATTAGATATACATTTCAAGATAACAAAAAATGTATTAAAATCTAACCTCTTGGGAAGTCGGAGTTGGATCAACGCATACTGATACGTCATCTGCCACACGCTGAAACATCATAAGCAACAGTGATATGTTTTGAACTTTTAACGATGGATAAATTTAATGATGGATAAATCACATGCTTTTTTTTAGCACATTGCCCAGTCTACATTCAAAAGAATACTCTAAAAGGATTGAGAGCAAACCTTCCGATCTTTCTTGCCACATGCATAGATGATAAAAATACAAGAAAAAAAAATCCTGCTTTGAGTGAAAAATCTTGCATTTCCAGAAAAGAAATGAAAGCCAAGTTTAAATTTGTAAAGGGAAAATAGATAGATGCAAATATGAATAAACCAACGCTTTCAATAAATTGATCTGCTGCAAATAAGGACAATCGATTGTTGAGATTCGAAACTTGTACACATGCATTGGTGATCTTCAAAGAATTTTCTTGGATTGCATCCGAAATATTATTGATCTTTATGGTTAACGAAGATTTGATTTCCTCCAACACACTACAAAGCTGAAGAAAAAACAAATATAATCGGAAAAATATTCCTTTACATATAAATAACAATTTATACTCCAAATTGTGCGCAAGACTTCTTTAATAAGTAATTTCACAATAAAATATTACTTATCCAATAAAATGAACAAAAGTTTGAGTTATTCAGGTAAAAAACACCGACTCATAAAAAGTGCAACTAACAAAAGGAACAAGATCTGCCTTTTTTTGTGTAAATCATATCGTTTGATTCATCTTGAAAATTAATCGAAAAAAATTGCGCCTTACTTGTCGATCTTCTGCTAGCGACCAATTATTTTTTCTATCTCGTAGTGCTTGCAAATTACGAGGCAACATCTCTTTACCAATTCACGCTGAATAATTTCTTTTAAGCCGTTTGAAGCATATTCCAAAATCAGTCATGTAAATCAGCTCGTAGTGTTACAGTAATGCTGAATCCTGGAAATCTTGAATAACTTTTTCCATTTCATATGAATGTCTTATCAAATTATCGGAATTTAATGCGCTTTTGACTTTAATTTTGAAATTTTGCATTCACATATGCTGGTCAAATTAATACAGATTTTCGACAATCCGGAAATCCGGATAAAATCGTTGCAAACATTCGTAAGATTCTAAATCAATCCAAGAAACCAAACAGTAATCGGAAACTCCACCGTTACATTTACTCACCTCTTTTCCCTTCACACACAAAACCCTACCACAAAATACTTTTAGCATTCTGTTCCCACGCCGGTATGACAAACGGCTTGGAAACGACTAGCCAAAAATTGACAATTAATCTGTAAAAAATACTGGTTAAAAACATTATAATTTGTTTATTGGTTAAATTTGTCTAGAATGATAGCGTAAATTTTGGATATTGCATAGCTTGAGTAGCTTCATCAATATTGAATTGCTTCCCAGATTTTTACAGCGTTATTATTATTTTCAAAACAGGATTCCCGAACTCAATAAATCATTCCCTAAATCAAATGTTAGAATATGAGAAAAATAGCAGTTAGCTTTGATTATTTCTCTTTGCATTTCTTACAACAATACGCTGTTTATTCCTTTTTACAGTTATTCCACTCATTATAGTATTTGACAAACTTTCTCGATCGGTTAATTTTTGTTCCTCATAATTTGTACCGATTTTTGCTGTCTGTTATTTTATTTCAACATTCCATTACCAGCATAATTATATAATTACACCACACAACTATTTAAGTAATTTTTTGTTAAATGATTATATTCTGTCTTGCATTTCTTTTTGAACTCTGCTTTTTTCGCATTCACTGTTCCAAATTCTATTACTTTAAACCTGCATTTCATAGAATGTAAAATTTCGTTAGAATTTTTTTCACAAACATCCGATTTTATCGTTTATAACTTCATCGAAAACCGTAATAATCACAGAGAGGATAATTATGGACAGAATAACTGTCTACAAGGTATGCTTCTAAATATGTGATTTCTCATACTGCATTCATCTTGGAATCATTTATAATCAAAAATGATTATAAATGTACTCATTTATATTTAATCATTTGTAATCATTTATATTTTTTTATATAATCATTTATATTTTCTCACAAATACAATCATTTTTTAATGTAATCATTTATATTGTTTATAATCATTTATAATTGGAATCATTTATAATCAAAGATATACCCACAAATTATAATGACTGCCAAGTCCCATTCCGCTGCCTGTTATACCAAACTCGATTTTACTTTTCCTGTCTCTTTATATTTGCTTATACAGTTCCTTCACTTGTTATGAAAGTAAGCGTTTTTTTGGAATGTTCAAAACGAAAGGTTTTTCCTGATCGTCAGTTATATACACGGCTAAATTATATGAATTCTGATTTGGGACGATTACCTTAATTCCAACTTCATCCACAATTTAAATTTAATCGACTATTCCTGAATCATTTCTCATAGAGTGTAACAGCAATAAATATTATTCGTTGTAGTAACTATTAATTTATAATAGTGTTCATTATTCACAAAATAAAATGAGATAAAATACAAAATATATCCGTAATTAACCATCTCCCGTATGCACATTACTAAGACATAAAGATCGAGGCTAATTATAATATTTATCACCTACTTTTCCCATACCTTTTCGATCTCTTTCATTACCGACAAACATTTTTCTTCTCTCAACGGTAAACCAACTACTTGCACAGCCAAAGGTAAACCTGCTGAATCACGAGCTGCATTTCTTAACATTTTCAGTGCGAAGTCGATACCTGCAAATTTCCTTTTAAAATTTGATTCAAAAAATCTGAGGAAATAATTGTTGAAGAAACTGACTGTCAATTGTGGATGAAAGCAATACATGAACACTACCTGTATGCCAGAAATTTTCATTATCTAATAATTTATCATCTTCCGAGTTTACTCTTCCTGTAGGTACAATTCCAGCTGGAAAATCCAACAAGTTGAACAGACCGGTCGCAAAAGCGCAAACTCCAAGACGGCTTGGATAGGCATGCGGCACAGCTGGAACTGCAAAGTAAGAGAATTTATTTCGTTCAAAACTTCAATAGCTTTTTAAAATAGCTGTGCAGATATCACTAGAGATATTTTACTAATAAAGAAGTACTACCTGTAAATGCTGGACATATAAGTGCATCCAGCTCGAGTGTTTTCCATTGCTGTATAAACTGCAAAATGAAATATAAAGAATTCCTGAAATGACTTCTTTGTTCGATACAAAATAAAACTTTTGAACATCTTATGAGTTGTTTAGTATGTTCGAACTATCCCTCAATCCTTATTTTCAAAGATGTTGTTTATGCTTCCGCAAGAATGTCTAATTTTCATTGTCCTCACTCTTTTTGTTTCCATTGTAATATCAACCCTACACTGCTACACACCATAAAAATGTAATTTACTTTGAAGAAATGGAGAAAAAAAATACCTTTTCTTTGTATTGATCAGTCATTTTTTGTGTCGTTCGTAGGTCTACAAGGTTTTTAATATATGAACCGGCGACTATCGATAATGGCGTACTAATGAATGACAGAAAGTAACTAATAATATTGCACACAGAAAACGGTAACTACAAAAAAGGTTCGATTGCGTAACATCTAAAATGTGAGTATTTAAGGCAAATGCTTGCGTTTGGCTTTAGGCAAGCAATGTAAATCAAATAGGAAGTTATTTGTAATAGTATATCAATAACCACAATTTCTTCCTAAAACTTATGGCGTAATTTTACCCTTTGTTTACTTGAATGTTGGGATGTAATTTTATCCTTTGTTTACTTGTAACATACGAAAATTCTCAGAGTATTTAAAATTGAAGTAAAAGAAAAAAAGAGCAAACCTTAAGCAGAAAGATAAAAGTACGAAGAAGGGGGGGGATTACTTCATTTGCATATACTTTTATTAATTGATCTCTACCATATGGCATAAGACCACGATAAAATAGTGAAGCAGCATTTTTCGGATCAGGCAAATGAAAAAGCACCATTTCATGTCCAATTGCTTTCAATTTCTCGACCGTTTGCGCAACAGCTCTTGAACACCTGAAAAAGCAAATGATGCATTCCCTATTTCAATGCCGAAATTTTCCAACAAATTCTGGCTATATCGTCACGAAATAAAAGTTTAATTTCCAAATGATTAATTTCAGAATGCGTTTTGACTTACAAGTATTTTTCAAAATGTTAAAGGCTGTTGAAAAGTAACTTACGCTGGAACAGGCTTCATAAAACCATCGTCAACATAATAACCAATACGAAGATGCGGAACAAAAATCTTGCGTTCATCGAGAGGAAGAAATGGCTGATGTGGAACCATTTCGTAATATTCTGCTGATCCTAGCACGATTTTAAGCAAGAAAATTTGTTCAGCGACAGTTTTTGTGAAGAAACCATAACCCAATGATAAACGACTCCTACCGCTAATCCCGCTTAGCACATATTTCACTCTTAAACGTTCTAAACAGAAAGATAAAAAATTTCTCGAAATTATCTGCAAATTTTTCTACTACAGATATAGTAAAAATAGTATGGATTAGTACAAGCAAAATAATGGAACCTTCTGTTAGCTTTAAGGTAGTAACACCGCAAAAACATGCTGGAATCCTTAAACTACCAGCTAAATCACCTCCCATCCCAAACGTACTTCCACCAGAGATAAATAATGCACATTCCCCTCCGGATGAGCCTCCCGGTGTTCTGAAATGAAAATGTTTAAAACGTAGAAATTAAAAAACTTCACTAAAGCGATGGAAAAAAAAACCAAATGCTACGTTACTTGAAACCAATAACCAAAAATTGGCTATGAAAAACTGAAGTCATCCAAAAAAGTCTACAAAACTTCCCATTCAGTCTTACAGTGTGATTCTATTTTCACTGGTAATAATTTTCTGTCGGGAATTATAGTCCTAATTATAAGCTATATGTGTTAAGTAAAATCTCGTCATGGCATCCAATGTTCAATCAGTGTGATTAATTTGGATAAAATAACTTCTAGTTATCTACTTCTTATATAGAGATAAAATAACTTCTAGTTATCTACTTTACCGTTTTTGAAATTTAAAATAATAAAATAGTAAAAGCTTTCTATTTTATTGACACTCAGTGTAACTTTTGTTAGTTATCTGAAATAACTTATGTTTCTGTACAGGTGATAAGTGAAGATTTTGTAATATAATAAAAGAATAACCTGGAATGTAAGTGTGGATTCAAAGTTACTCCATGCAAACTACTACAACAAGCAAAACTCAACAATCCTTGTGGCACGGTTGTTATAACAAATGGTATCGCACCTTGTGATCGCCAAAAAGTAACCAATGTACAATCATTCTCCATTGGTTTATGCAAATATTTTGCAAGTCCAATAGTGCAATCATAACCTTTCACATAAAAAGATGGAGAACGATTATGTATACCAAACGTACATTTAATCATATTAGAGAATAACACAAAAAATATTAGACTCACGTAAAAATTTCCTTTCACGCTGAATGGCATACCAAAAAGTAGAGGTTTTCCAGAAATGTTATTCCATTGTGCATCCAAATTTTGCGCCTGCTCAAAAGATTCAGGAAGAAATTCGACAATACAGTTAACTTCTCTATGCACCATTTCAGCCTTCCAGACAAAAGCATTTAATACATCCGTAGCAGTTAAGGAATCATTTTGCAATTCATCTTGAAAAAAAAAAATTATCAGTTTTCTAAATGAATAATGATCAATCAATGAAGCAAAGCTATTCTACAAAGTTATGCATCATTTTCCGAAATTTTAATTAAACAATTGTAATTAGTGAAATTTAAAGCACAAATATTCCTCAAAATGGAACATTATTCGATATCTTTACTTTAATCATTTATCTATAAATTTTATTCAAAACCTACTTAGCATTTAATTTAGCACAAACCGGTATAGCAAATACGAAACATTTTGAATAAATCGTTTAATGTTTGATCAAATTTTAAAATGAAAATTAACAATAAAAAAAACAAGCAATAGTTTACCTCGTAATTCAAAGAAATTCAATGATAAAATGTACATTCTTTTCTGTAAAACATCCGGATCATTTGTGCTAACTCTTACATGAATATCATCAATGTGACGCTTTCGTTTAATCTCATTATCGTTAATCATTCGTTGATGAATCGAAACTGCACCCCATAGCTTCAAAATTTTAGAATGTAAATTTGAATTAAAGTTTTAAATTAAATAAAAATATGCATATGAATTGTTTATTATCATTATAGTTATACCGGATTTAAATAATTTCATGTGTAAATTGCAAGCAAAACGATGAATGGTACTGCCTAGAATGTGCAACCTTTTCGACGATAAGCTTGTAAATTGAATAGATGATAGCTATAATCCAAATGAAAATTATGAGAAATCCAGGTAAGGTGTACGGATATATCTGAACGATGCTCACCAAAATATTTCTCATTGGATAAAGTATTTATTTGTTTTACAACGTATCCCTTTCCAATGGCCTGCAAAAATAAGGAAAAAGAAAAAGCGACAAAAAAAAAAAATTTTAATCGAAAAGTTTTGGAAGATTAGAGAAAAAAAAACAAATATGCTGAAATTTCATATTGTCAAAAAAGTTTCAAAAATTTGAAAATCCCTCAAGCAAAAAAATTTGAGATTTTTGGCTTGGGTGGGAAAATTTTGGCCGAAAATTAAAAGCTGACATAGACATCCATAAATGGATGTAATTTCTTTGCCGGTAATATTTCCACTGAAAGTATCATAAAATATTTTTGCTGTTAATATGTAAATTTCATTTCTAACCTTGATTAAAGTTTAAATATGAGAATAATTTTTACTACAAAAAAAAAATATCCTGTCTCAAATATCTCGAATGCTTCCGATCTTGGCATTTTGCTGCGAAATAAATACGAATGAAAGGCGCTAATATTCGTCATAATTTACATATTGTTGAAAATATTCCATCATTTCATTGAAATCATCAATCTTAACCTCTTATGAGTAATGAGTAATTTCATAAGTTTTCGAAAAATTTTATATGAATCTGAGTGGAATCTAATTTGCTATCCTACAAAGAACAGGACTAAATTTCTAAAATTCAACTAAATCTTAATCAATAACATCATCTCAGAAACAATTGTGATGTTTTTAAAAACTTTAAACTGTCACCAAGAAAAAAAAAACAAATCGAAAAGCCTTCTCTCTTCCTGAAACTATCACTGCACTTCTCAACGACCATAAACCTGAATCCGTTCCGAACCCGAAAAACCGATTTTTATTTCAAATTTTGCTGGTGTAAATTTTGTCCTATCTATAAGGTTCCAGAATGATCTCACAATGAGATCAAAATCATTTTAAAAAAAATTCAAATTAAAGATAGTAAATCATTTTAGCAAGAAAAAATCCTAAATCATATTTCTATTGAGACTAAAAAACGAAAAAAAATCCTAATATTGAAATTATTTTAAATTGAGCAACATTGAATTTTGCGATTTTAGATTAAATTAGCAGTTCAAGTTTAGAACAAACTTTGAAACATTCGAAATTAAATTTCGGAAACCTTTGTGTTTAATAACAATGACATGAGTTTGAACAAAATAAATTTCTATTTCTGCTTAAGAAGTGATGTTTTCATAAAGCATAACTGACACACTACTATTATTAGAAACTGCAAAAAATTATAAATTTAAAATATTTCAAATTTGGATTTAAAATTTCACCTCGAATTCGAAATTACCTTTAAATCTGAAATTAGAATTTGGCCCATTCTTATAAATTCAGTTTAATCTCAATTGTTATATTAGAGCTAATAAATAACAGAATTGAAAATTGTGATTTTTTTTTCTTGGTATTTAAAAAACAATTTAAAATTCAATCAAATTAAAAAAAGCAATCATCACCTGCTTTTGTTTCTACAATATATGGCAAAATTTGCCATTTTGAGGAAAGTGATTTTATCAATTTAACTTTTTGGTCCTTTTCATCAAATGCTAGTGGTAAAATTATGCCCAGAATTTCAAACTTGTTGCTTTTTTTTTTCATTTCGATGCTAATTTTCTCTAAAACTTGAAGAAGTAGTGAGATTTATGATAGATTCTAAAAATAGTAGAAATAGATATTTTTAGTGAGATTTATGATAGATTCTAAAAAAAAATAGTAGAAATAGATATAAAAATAGAAATAGATATAATAGATATTATGACAGATTCTAAAAAAAATATTAGAAATAGATATTTTAAAAATAGTAGAAATATGTGTATCCGTATTGTCAATTCGGCTATCAAAAAATTCAAGAGCTCAAGATTCAATCATATTATTCGTCCATTGGAATCTTATTTTTTGCAATGTATTGTTA